>BQNB010020275.1:1934-61182 GCA_026074375.1 Tanacetum coccineum | reverse complement strand
CTACTAACTTGGATTTATTCAAGGAGGTAACATCCTTTACAGGTTAAAGGGTTAGTATACTAAGGTACAACGATCCTACTTCATTTTTAAATACTGCCAATGCTAAACATTAGTACTGCTCTATTTAGAGTTAGTACTGTTTGAAATAGTGACAGCCTAGCAATAGATTAGTGACAGCAAAAAGCGTCACTAAAGATATGGGAGGAAGGAGAACTTATATTAGCAACGGGATGGTAACGATTTTATGACAGATATTGTGTTGCCAAACGTGCGAGGAAGGAATATATAATAAATAAAGAGTAGAATAACACAACTGGCTAACTAGCTCAGTTGGTTATTGGGTGTTGTTAAGTGTTTTCATTCTCATGGTCTGGTGTTCGATACTCGCATGTGGCGTTCATTTTTATTTTGTAGCGGATCAAAGAAAACAAGTCCCTACTAACGAAAATATTAATGGGCTAACACATTGTATTTGGGCCTACGTGGTATGTATATCACGTTTATATTATGATGGATTCAGTGTGATCAGATTCTAAAAAAAAAAAACATGGGCCAAATTTATTGGGTTGAGATACAAATGTTACTAGAATTTTGATGATGGACCAAGTAAATTTGGATGGAATAAGTGTTTGCATCAGATGGCACTGTTTGGACGTGGATGTGATATTTGTTTGGATTTGCTTGGGTATAGCAGTTATGGTTTTAAGCATTTTGGCAGTGATTGAGAAAGTATTTGTACTGCTAGTGGTGTCCGAGATATAAAGTTTGTACCGTTAGTGCTATCCGACATATCTAGTTTGTACTGCTAACTTTATCAGATATCGGGTGACTCACGGTTTTGGATCTCGAACGATGATGGCTTGTTGTGGAAAGTATTGTGAAGACATTTGATGCAATGGCTTTTTAATCAATTATGTGACAAGGGTACCCTTTTGTTCGTAGATCGCCGAAGTGAGGCAACGGTACAAACAAGGACTACAAGCAGATCGCCGGATGAGGCAGCAGTCACATAAGAGAGGATGATGTTATTGCACTTAGATGTTTCTCATTAATAATTACTATTTGAAGCCAACACGGACGCATTTGGATCTTGAACAGTGATGAAATTATGGCTCATTTTTGGTGATTATTTTGAAGAAGATTGGTTATTACTTATATGATGTTGTGGTTGATTTTCACAGGTGCGTGTCTTATTATATCTCAAATGGCTTACAACATTTTGAGGTAACTTGTTTGTGCTTAAATGGTGTTGACGAAGACTTGATGAATCTAGCAAAGGTGTACGATCTACCTTATGATGCTTACTACGTACATTTGCTATCACTTTAAGGAGTTACGTTGTTGTGCTCAGTGTCTCATATAGAAGATGAGGATTTTGTCAAGAGATTGCGATCTACTTATATTTTGGTCTTGGTATAAGTTCGATGTCACGTGGATAGTGCAAGACATAAGACACAAGCTTGGGAGATTCAACTTCTTCAACAAATTCGTATTATTCGTTTTTCTTCATCATTGATAATTTGCTGCTTGGATCCTACTAAGTCCATGATTCAAGAGATGGTAAACATGTTAAGGGGAAGCTTATTGTTTATTTACCATCTACATGCACTCCTATTTGATTATGACAAAAAGGGGAAGAGTGCATGGATTCAGGGGAAGTTCTTCATCTATATTAGCTTCAAGGGAAGCTTGTGCTTATTGGTTTTGTCATTATCAACTAGGGGAAGATTGTTGGGAATTATACTTTGAGTTGATTATGACAAAACATATTAAAGATGGAGGACCTACAAGACAAAGCTGGAATAACATTAATGCTGATTGAAGATTAGTCAAATAGTATTTAATGCTGATTTATAGTTTCCTAATTTTATTTGATCTTATCTTGTCTTGTAAACCCTAACCCCTCTAGTATATAAAGAGGGGTAGGCGTCTAGTATTGATTATCCATCCATAAAATAGAATAGCAGACTTCTCAATGAGAGTCTAGTAAACGTGTGCGTGTGTGTACACAGTAGTTAGTTAGTTAATAGTTATTTAGCTAATAGTTAGTTAGTAGTTCCAAAGTATAGATTTGGGTCAAGGTGAAAACGTATGATAATAAAACCTTGTTTGATAATATACTGTTCTTATTATTCGGCTGTGCATATTTATATTATCTGTAAAACATATCCTAGATGGGCTTAAAAGATTTCCACAAGTGGTATCAGAGCCACTAAAGGGTCTTTACACAAGATTGAACATAGATCAAAACCTTTTATTCCACCAAATCAAGTAGTCATGTCTGCAAACGATAATTTCTCTATGGTTCCTACTGGTCTGCTTATGATTTCTTCTGCTAGCATCGTCCGATATGGGACAACAGACGCGTTTGGATTTTGAACAATGATGATGTGTATAGTTCGTTTTGAAGATTCAGTTCATGATATGATTCTTGATTGGTTGTTGCACGCTCTTTTACAGATTTGGTTGGAGTATGATACGATACAGTTCATGATATGATTTTTCACACATGACTGGTTTCTCGTTGATGCAACAGAGCTCACTGTGATGGTGGCCGTTGGCATGAACATAAATAAATTTTACAAATTTAATTGTCGGCATGTTATTTATTTGTTGTCTAGAAAATTTATGCATGATTCAAAGACGTTTAATAATGTCTTCTACGCACTGAAGGAAGATTTGATCTATGCTACTGAGTTCGAGATTCAAGAGATGGTTAGTATACTTTTAAGGGGAAGCTTATTGTTCATATATTTACCATCTACATGCACTCCTATTTGATTATGACAAAAAGGGGAAGAGTGCATGGATTAAGGGGAAGTTCTTCATCTACATTAGCTTCAGGGGAAGCTTGTGCTTATTGGTTTTGTCATTATCAACTAGGGGAAGATTGTTGGGAATTATACTTTGAGTTGATTATGACAAAACATATTAAAGGTGGAGGACCTACAAGACAAAGTTGGAATAACATTAATGCTGATTGAAGATTAGTCAAACAGTGTTTAATGCTCAGCTAAAAGATAAAGATCAACATTAATGCTGATTGAAGATTAGTCAAATAGTATTTAATGCTGATTTATAGTTTTCTAATTTTATTTTGATCTTATCTTGTCTTGTAAACCCTAATGTTTTTTGTAGATTTTCATGCATAATCATCATCCAAATATTGGTTAGTGTTTCTAATTGAGTTTTAATTGCTGGGTTAGCTTTAGATTACATACATGATGCTTCGTTGATGCTTGAATTGGATCCCCCATCTTTGATTTATGGTCCTTGTGATTTTCGCATTTAGGTTGACTTTTTAAGTCAAAATTATGACCGTATGATATGTGTGGTGACCTCTTATTGTTGGTAATAGGTTAGTGAGCATTTTAGAAAGTAAATCATGATCTGGTATTGCCTTGGAAGTCTTGATTGGAAAGTTAGAATCTACGCTTATAAAAAGTTCTTGGTGTGTTTTGTTAGTTGTTGGGTCTTAAAAGACTTCATGGATTCTTAGAAGTTACTGCTGCTTAGTGCTGCTGGTGGAAAGATTACGACTGTTTGAAGACTTTCTACTGTCAAGAGGATAAAGACGAATTAAAGAGATAAAGATTGTTTGGAGAACAAGAATGCGTGTGAAGATAAGTGTTGAGATATTTATGTACAAGATATACATAATGTATTTATTTAGAAGATTACGGTTATGTTTTGAAAAGATTGAGATATCTTAGGAATATATTGTAAGCCGACTAGGACTCATTAGTCTATAAAAGGAGGCTCTAGGGCATTAGTTGATATCAAGCATATTCATCATATCTTCACAAACACACATACACAGATCCAGAGATTAAGAGTCTTGTAAGCTTCAAGGTTGTAACCCTAGTACTAGGTTAAGAGTACTCGTATTATTATCATTAATAATATTGAAGCGTTTTGTTACATCGTGTGTTCATTCATTCATATTCACTGTTTCATTGATATATCTTCTAGATATTAAAGAGTAGATTCCGCATACTCTTTGATATACACACAAAGTTTCTACTATTGTTATTTTGGATTTATCCGAGGTAACATACTCTTTACAAGGTAAAGAATCGATCTAGGATTGGGATCAACAAGTGGTATCAGAGCTTTGCTTTGAGAAACTTTGATCTAGAAGACATGGAGCTTGAATATACAAATAGTGGTCCTACTGCAAAGCTACCCATACTCAAATTGGGGGAGTATGAGATGTGGGCTATAAGGATTAAGCATTACTTTCAGATCCAAGACTATGCACACTGGGAAGTGATAGAAAATGGTGATCCATGGGTTCTAATATCTCAAACAACTGAGGAGAATGGGATAACAACTTTGAAGATGTCTACACCTGCAACTGCAGAAGAGAAGATAAAGAAAAAAATGATGTCAAAGCTAAGGGTTTGTTACTCATGGCACTTCCAAATGAACATCAGCTAACATTCAGTCAATATCCAGATGCTAAATCTATGTTTGCTGCCATTGAAACAAGATTTGGAGGTAATGCAGCTACCAAGAAAACTCAGAAAACTCTCTTGAAGCAACAGTATGAGAATTTCAGTGCAACAAGTGTAGAGTCTCTTGACTCTATTTTCTATAGGCTTCAGAAGATAGTCAGTAGGCTTGCTATCTTGGGTGTGATCGTTGCCCAAAAAGATTTAAACTTAAAATTTTTAAGCAGCTTACCACCTGAGTGGAATACTCATGTAGTTGTTTGGACGAATAAGCCTAAGATTGAGACTATGAGTATAGATGATTTGTATAACAATTTTAAAATTTTTGAACAGAAGATAAAGAAGACAATTGGTACATCCAGTGGTGGTCAAAACTTGGCCTTCATGACTGCACCAAGCTCTAGCAGTACCAATGATGCTAACACTGCTTATTCACAAGTTAGTGTTGATAGCCTTAGTGTTAATACTGCTAGTCCACAAGTTTGCACTGCAAGTGTCAGTGATAATACTGTGTATGCTTTCATGGTTGAAAATCCTAATGGTTCTAATGTCCTACATCAAAGGTTTTCATTTATTTACTGCTATAAGTCTTTATTACTTACTGCTAGGTTTAAGTTTTTATGCTTTAATTTATTTTTCTTATTATGCATCATGGAGGGGCCAATTTGAGTCATTGGAAGTGGATAATGTTGGGTTGTGATATATGGTTTTTGTAGGTTGTACAGATCCAAGTTGCATATCTTCAACAAGACCCTATTGGATTATGACAAAAGGGGAAGATGATTACAGGAGATTTGCAACTTATTATGTGTGGTGGCATGGCCAAGGTTACAAAGGAATTTAAATATTTAAGGTAATAAGTTTATTTCATTCAGGGAGATCTATGATCTCAACTTCAGGGGAAGCTTTGATTTCATCAGGCTTTATGATAAAGTTCGTGCAAGAACATTGTTTGTTTTGTCATCATCAAATAGGGGAAGATTGTTGGGAATTATAGATTTGATGAGACAAAAGAACAAAAGAATGAAACAAAAGGGACTAATTTGACATTATGGAATTCTACAAAAGATGGAGGATTCTACAAGATATGCTAAAGGAAAGGAAACCACCGCTCAAGATTAATGTGTGATAAAGATTAGTTAAAACATTAATGTTGAAGATTTAATGATGATTTATTAGTTTCCTAATTCAAACAGAAGACTGAAGTTAATGCTGATTAGTCAAACAGAAGACTGAAGTTAATGCTAATTGACTGAAGTTAATGCTGATTAGTCAAATAGAAGACTGAAGTTAATGCTAATTGACAAGTTTCCTAATTCAAATAGATTTCCTTTGTAAGTCTTATGGACTCTATTATATAAAGAGATCCATAGACATTGTTTTAAGTGTGTGCACAGAAAATGTCATGTGGGTGTAATCACGTGAGATGTTAGGACGTTCTAGTGAGAAGTGTGTAGCCTAAGGATCTTTGATCCCGGTTAATTGTAACCGTTTTAGTACATCTTTTGTTCATTCATATTTACTGTTTCATTGATATATCTTCTAGATATTAAAGAGTAGATTCCGCATACTCTTTGATATACACACAAAGTTTCTACTATTGTTATTTTGGATTTATCCAAGGTAACATACTCTTTACAAGGTAAGGAATCGATCTAGGTTTGGGATCAACAAGTGGTATCAGAGCTTTGCTTTGAGAAACTTTGATCTAGAAGACATGGAGCTTGAATCTACAAATAGTGGTCCTACTGCAAAGCTATCCATACTAAAATTGGGGGAGTATGAGATGTGGGCTATAAGGATTAAGCAGTACTTTCATATCCAAGACTATGCACTCTGGGAAGTGATAGAAAATGGTGATTCATGGGTCCCAATATCTCAAACAACTGAGGAGAATGGGATAACAACTTTAAAGATGTATACACCTGCAACTGCAGAAGAGAAGATAAAGAAAAAGAATGATGTCAAAGCTAGGGGTTTGTTACTCATGGCACTTCCAAATAAACATCAGGTAACATTCAGTCAATATCCAAATGCTAAATCTATGTTTGCTGCCATTGAAACAAGATTTGGAGGTAATGCAACTACCAAGAAAACTCGGAAAACTCTCTTGAAGCAACAATATGAGAATTTTAGTGCAACAAGTGCTGAGTCTTTTGACTCTATTTTTAATAGGCTTCAGAAAATAGTCAGTAGGCTTGCTATCTTGGGTGTGATCATTGCCCAAGAAGATTTAAACATAAAATTTTTAAGCAGCTTACCATGTACTTGTTTAGATGAATAAGCCTGAGATTGAGACTATGAGTATAGATGATTTGTATAACAATTTCAAAATTGTTGAACAAAAGATAAAGAAGACAGTTGGTACATCCAGTGGTGGTCAAAACTTGGCCTTCATGACTGCACCAAGCTCTAGCAGTATCAATGATGCTAACACTGCTTATTCACAATTATGCTGCTAGCCCTAGTGTTAATACTGCCAGTCAACAAGTTAGGCACTACAAGAGACGCTTATAAATAACTGTGTATTCCTTACAAGTTGAAAATCCGAATGGTTCTAATGTCCTACATCCAGGACTTAGAGCAAATTCATGAAGATATTTGGAACAATGGATCTAAGTAGGCAACTCTCTTTGCTAATTGTGAGTAGCAAAGAAGTACTATCGAAGACAGCAGAGATTCATTATGGTAAGATAGAGTACTTGTATTATTGATCTAATAATATTAAAGCGTTTTTGTTACATCGTGTGTTCATTCATATTCACTGTTCCATTGATATATCTTCTAGATATTAAAGAGTAGATTCCGCATACTCTTTGATATACACACAAAGTTTCTACTATTGTTATTTTGGATTTATCCAAGGTAACATACTCTTTACAAGGTAAGGAATCGATCTAGGTTTGGGATCAACAAGTGGTATCAGAGCTTGTGTTCTGAAACTTTGATCTAGAAGAAACTAACAAGAAGAATCATTTACTCACAAGGAAGAGATGGCTCCTATGGCTTATTCAAACCCTGAGGTAAAAACTTGTTCAAAAACCTATCTAAAAAACTATGAATCTCTTAAGAAACAATATGATGATTTGCTTGCTAAACAACATCAAACTAAATTTGAGGCAGCTACTTATAAAAGAGGACTAGATACTGTTGAAGCACAACTTGTCACATATAGGAAGAATGAGGTTCTTTTTAGTGAAGAAGTTGCTGTCCTTAAAAGAGAAGTAGGAATCAAACAATATGAAATTAATATGCTTAAAACAGAGTTTGAAAAATTAAGCAAGAAAAAGATGGCATTGAATTTAAAATTAAGAAATTTGATAAGGCCTCAAAAGACTAGATCAGTTGTTAGAAAGTCAGATAACTGACAAAAGTAAAAAGGGTTTGAGATATAGTGCAGTTCCTCCACCTCATCCTTTAATTTATAATAGACCTAACAAACTAGATTTGTCTTATTCTGGTCTTGATGAATTCAAAGAGCCTGAATTCAAAGGCTATGGTCTTAAGAATAGTAAAAAAGAGTCTAATGTTGTTTGTGAAAAGGAATCAGATAATTCTAAGGAGAATTTTGATAAGTCTTTGGTAAAAGAACAAGAATCACAAGTAAAAAGTAGCTTTGTTGAAGGCTGTGAGTCTAACACTAGTAAGAATGTTAGTGAAGTAGAACCTAAGAAAGTTAGGAAGAATAATGATGCTCCAATTATTGAGGATTGGGTATTAGATGATGAGGAACAAGATGAGTCTATGACTAAGCCTGAAAAGAAGACTGTTATTCCTACTACTGCTAAAATAGAAAAACCAGTTAAAAAGTCAGTTAGGTATGCAAAGATGTATAGATCACAAAGGCCTAGAGGGAATCAGAGAAATTTGAATGGTCAGAAGTCCAATCAACTAGGTAGTGAATTTGTAATGTATAACAAGGCTTGTTTTAATTGTGGGAGCTTTAAACATGTGCAAAAAAATTATACTTACCATCAAAGAAAAAGGTGGTGTGTGGGAACAATTACAACAGGGTGGATAATTACTATTATGCCAAGACCTCACACCATAGAACCCACAAAAATGTGACTCCAAAAGCAGTTTTGCTAAGAAATAGCCTAAAACCTCTTAGTACTGCTAAGTCAGTTTCTACTGCTCACCCAAAACCAACAATGCATTATGCTAGACCAAAGACTTATTTTTACAAATCAGCACAATTTACTGTCCAAAGGCCCTTTTATAAGAAACCAACATTAACAAATAGGCATTTTAATCATAAGGTTAATACTGTTAGGCCTAGAATAGTTAATACTGCTAGGTCATATAGAACACTTGTTAATACTGTTAGGCCTAGAGTAGTTAATACTACTAGGTCAAATAGAACATTAGTTAATGTTGCCAAGGAAAATGGGTTCAATGCTGTTAAGCCCTCAGCATGTTGGGTTTGGAGACCTATCAAACCCAATAGTGCATCAATCACTTTGAACAGATATAACTACATTGATGCACGGGGCAGATCCAAGTCAGTAATGGCTTGGGTCCCAAAAGAAATCTAATTTCTTTATTCTTTTGTGCAGGGCAAGCCACAACATGATGATAAAGGATTTGTTGACAGTGGATGCTCAAGGCACATGACTGGTAACATAGCTTATCTCTCTGATTTCAAGCAGTTTGATGGAGGTTATGTTGCATTTGGAGGAGGTGCATATGGTGGTAAAATTTCTGGTAAAGGTACTCTTAAGACTGCTAATCTTGATTTTGAAGATGTATACTTTGTCAATGAGTTAAAATTCAATCTTTTTAGTGTCTCACAGATGTGTGACAAAAAGAACTATGTCCTTTTTACAGATACTGAATGTCTTGTCTTGTCTCCAAATTTTAAGTTGCCTGATGAAAATCAGATACTTCTTAAAGTTCCTAGAAAGGACAATATGTACAGTTTTGATATGAAGAACATTGTTCCTAAAGAAAGTTTGACTTGTCTTGTTGCAAAGGCTACATTAGATGAATCAATGCTTTGGCACAGAAGACTTGGTCATATTAATTTTAAAAACATAAATAAGCTTGTCAAGGATAATCTAGTAAGAGGACTGCCTACAAAACGTTTTGAAAATGACCAAACCTGTGTTGCTTGTCTTAAAGGGAAGCAACACAGAGCTTCTTGTAAGTCCAAAGTTCTGAATCCTATTACTAAGCCTTTGTTTATGCTACATATGGATTTGTTTGGTCCAACCTTTGTGAGTAGCTTGATGCATAAGAAGTATTGCTTAGTAGTCACTGATGATTATAGTAGATTTACATGGGTTTTCTTTTTAACAACTAAGGATGAAACCAGTGAGATCCTTAAGCGCTTTATCAAAGAAATAGAAAACCTAGTGGATAAGAAAGTCTTCATGTCCTACGCACCAAGTACAGGTTGGTAAAAGACCACTAAGAGACGTTTTAAATAGAATTTCACATTTCGAGTTTATTTAATAAATCAGAGGTTCTACAAAGGAGGTCCCCTATTATAATGCAATAGAATTCATTTTGTTTTTAATACGTTTGTCGAAATGGTACCTAGGTTATTAAGCCTTCAAAAATAATATTATGCGCGACTCACAAAATACATCTCTTGCTCAGCTAGCAAAATAATAAACATGAGGAAAAAATACATGCAAAACGGAAGAGCCGTCTGCAGCAATAATGTTGGTGTATTCATTTGTTTAAGTAAATTGCCTTAGTTATTTACCAGTGTTTGAATTTAATTTGTATAAGTGACAATATTTCAGAAGGAAAAGTAGCAGTTACAGCATTTCAAAGTTATTTTTTAGGAAATACGAATTATTGTTTTAATACCAAATTCAAGAAGAACTACTTCTAAAAAAGTGGATTCACAGACTTAATGTAATATGGTGGACTAAGTACGTTATTCGAAGTACATCTATAACAAACAAGTTAATGTAGACAAGAGAAAACTAAATTCACCAAAGTAGTAGAGATTATCTATTGCTCTACTAAGCTATGATCCCCTAAGGCGTGACTGTATATGCCCCAAATAAAGATTGGGTGATCTGCCTTTACATGTCCTTATTAGTGACTTACCAATGTTAAAATGACCATGACTACAACTTGTGGACCCATTGAAATTCCAGGTGGGGATTGTCTTAGTCCCCATTGATCTCACCAAACACTAGCGCATTACTAATTAGCACTTTGACGGTTCAATGTCATATGAGGTTAGGGACCGATAATTGACAAATGTGAGGTAAAAACATTATTGCACATAAATATACATTGCAGTCAGTAGTAGTGTCAAGTTAAGCTGGGGATAGCATTACATTTTGAACTACAATTGTGTACTATGTAAAACCAAATAATGTGTTCTAACTCTATTCACGGTTTCAAAATAGATACGGTTTTCAATGATAGAATCTTGTTGTATACAAATAAAGCTTTAAGTTAAGAAATTTAGATCTCTCATAGAGAATCGCATCTTTGTTAGTAGAATTTACAATTAGGTTTTTTTTCAAGTAAAACGAGCATGTATCCTACAACCGATAAACCAGTTTAGTAACGACTACTTAATAAAAGAGAAAAGGATGGGGCTATGATGAACTCAACCTTAGATCAACGAAGCTTACGAGCAAATAAACCAAATACAATCGAAGCAAGCAACAGATCTCGTTCACGACATTATAAATTATGTCGCTTGATTACAATATGTACAAAATACGATCAACGATGCGCACATCGTTACGACGAAAACATATATTTATATATAGATATATATATATATATATTTTTATATGCATGCATAATATGTGTAGGTCGAAGGAAATACACTCTGCGCGTTCTAAACACTTAACTCTTAGTAGATTTTATATATACTATTTTCCATCAATACTATACTATTTTATTTTATTGATAATCTTTCTATTTTCGGTTAAGTATCTATTTTTAGGTCAAAGTTACTATTTTTAAACTTTCACCATTTTTAGAATCGCACCATCGGTCTCAAATGTAATTTACTTACGATAAAATATTATCCGATTTTATTTATTAATCGAATTCACCTTCATAGTTCGTTAACGGTTTATAATGTCCTTGTTGACTTTTTCGCTTCGACTTTTTTATAATAAATCATTTTAATTTTTCTAATGTCTGACCCGACCATATACGACCCACTAAAGAATCCTTTCACACGACTTCGGGTTATATGCAAAATTTATGCGGAAACAATATCGAACAACTTTTAAGTTTCATGCAGAGACCTGTAACTCGACTGAATTGGTAGAATATGACCAAAATTGCTATCTTTCGAGAATCTGTTTGTATTTATATATATTTTTTTTAAAAATTACAGAAGTTTGAATTTCATATTTGACCAATTATTTCTTAATTTTCACGGACTTTGACCAAAAAATGATTTTATGGTAAAACGTATTTCCCGAAACAAGTTTCGGGTTTACGCCGGAAGCCGCATCGGACCACGTAAGGTTGCTCAATATTATGTATAATACACAAAGCTGTACTGATGTAGGTATATTTATAAAAATGGACGTATTATTCTACACAAAAGTGTCTATCATTTATCGAAATCTATCTACATGTTTCTTCGTTATTTTAGGACGTTTGAAGTCCCATTTTTTTATCAAAGCGTCCGTAAAAATATATTTGTGGTGTATCTATTTCAAACCAATAATCTGATTTTCTCCAAAATCTTGAACCGGAAAATTAACTTGTTCTGTTTTCTTGGTCTAATAACCCGTTACAAAATACGTTTTTTAAAACCCATTTTCGCGACACTCCAAAAAATCACCAAAAGAAAATATATCCTAATATTACCCTTATAATTTCGTATTAATCCAACCTGAACATCAATAATAATATTATTTCCCTACGCCGAAAAGTTTCAATCGTTTTCACCACAACTTATTCAACATATTTACGTAAAAGCAAATGCAAATGAATGAAATATATCGAAATAGACAAAAAAAAGAAAGAAGGCTCACAAGCTATTTACGCGAGCAAAAGTAGGTAAAATATAAAAAAGAGTTTGTCATCGTCCCCTCTCGAGTTACTTGGCCGCGGCTCACACTCCCACAACTAACCAAACCAAATTCCAAACCCCTTCTCTGCAATCTCTTAAATTTGATCCTAGATTTACTTGACACTTGATAGAAATTTTTTTATAGTTTCTTATAGTTTGATTTGGCGACGTGGGTAGGGGAGATTGAAAAACAAAGGATGTGTGTCAATAGTTTTTGCTTTGTTTTGTGATATGAATGAGGAAGGATGGCTAGTAATTCTTATGTACTATAAGAATCCTGCGTCAATATCTTATTAAGGATATCAAGTTATTTATGAGATGGGGGGAGGGGCGGCTTCAAACCGTGGAAAAAGAAGGAAGAAAGTAGTCACAAAATCACTAGTTCATCTATTTCTAAGTCATTCATGAGTACTTATTTTTGTTAGTGTACTCAGGAAAGTTTTTTTGTGTGCTCTTTGTCTGGTTTAAATGTATTCGGCCCAAAGATTGAACCAGTGATCATGATGTAGATTTTATAAAATTTTGGGTATTGGATATTATTATAGGGTACTATTGTTGACGCCGTAGATTATTATTTGGTGGTTCGAGTATGCCTAATACGGTAATTTCTAAGATTTGCGAAAGTAAATGCTTTACGTGCTTGTACCAATTATAAAAAAATAAAATGTGTCGCTCGCCCCTAAACAAAGGTAATTACTATTCCCCCTTCTTCGGAAAAAGAATAAAATAATGCTATTTTATCGTTTTGTATACTGTGTTATCGATATAATTGGTCAATTTCAATTCTCTGTATAATAATTATTTATAAAATTAGAATTAAACTAGTTCATATTGTTGAGCATATCGTTTTCCCCATCTTGGAATCGATACTAAAAGTTGATCTTAGGATCAATAACGCTGCCGGAACATAATTACAAGAACAAAATCAAGTTTCTATGAACAAGGTGTTTTCTTTTAAACGTTTTCCATTTACCATCCAATCTATAATATCACTTTGGGCATACACCTAACTAACTTTGGTGTAATATTCGACTTCTCATCAGTCGATATAATATGTAAAAAAACTTAAAATCTAGACTCTATTGGGAGAGTTCTATTGTATCCATGGATGGATGGAATGGATGGATATCTAAAAACCGTATGGTCATATGAGATCTCATTATATGGGGAGAGATACTTGTCAGTGCTTACATAAGCAAGATACAGTTAAGAAAATAATCTTTGATATATTTAAACTTAATCTTCTGATATCTTCATTTAGGAGATCTTCCATCAGTATCATTTTGTTAATCTTTGATAAATCCATCAGATACTTTCTTCCATCGTGCTCCACGAGAATTGTTAATGAATTAGTTATGCTAAACGAAAGATATTAGTTCTTCCTAGTTTCAGTCTTATTATGTCACTTTTGATCGCAAATCAAATCAAGAATACCTACCCCAACAATTCCTATCCCTTATTTGATGATGGGACCCAAAACAAACAAAGTCTCGTGCTGTCACACTTAATCATATGAAAAGCCACAACCAGCTTGCACCTGTAAGTTGAGCATCAGTAATCATCTCCTTATGAAACAAAATCAAGTCTCCTTGTGTACAAGTCACACACTAAAAATAAAGCCTGCAACTATCAATAATAATACTGTAACGTTAATCTTCTTCCCTTTGTTTGTAATCACTCGAAATTGAGGGTCTTAGGTTAAGATAAGAACTTGTAAAAACTTCCCTCCAGTGGATGGCATGTAGTTGGTTAACACCATGTATCACAATAAGACTTCCCTAGTGCATACAGACAAACGAAGATATGTTTACCATCTTTGAATCTCGACCCTCGTAGGTATTTGTCAGTGATCACTCGATGAAGAAAATTGGGTACAAACGAAATTCTTTGATGTTAGATGTTTGAATCTCCCACACACACTTGTGTTCTATATCGTCTCTGCAACTATCCACTCGTGACGTCGAACTTAGTCCAATAAATTCTAAGTTGAAATCCATACAGTAGACCCGCAATACCTCTCGTGAACAAAGCAATACCTCATCCTTCTCATGAGCACAATATAAGTGATAGCGTTGAGCTTTGAGACCATAGATCATAATATCTAAATCATAACATCTTTGGCTAGATTTTGGTACATCAGCGTCTTCTACTAACCTACCATTTATGACACAGCACGACATGTTATCTCAATCAACAGTCAATGCCGTGCTCATATACTTTACTTTACAAGATTTGATTAGACAACACGCACCTTGAAACTCAATAACTACAGCCGCAAAAAGTGTTAATCAACTGGTCTCCGTGATCACATCACTTCATTAAATCTCATAAAAACGAGCCATAATTCAATAAGAATATACTATTTGAAAAAATAGTTATATATGAGTTCCAAAATCCCATCCAAAAAAGCCAAGTAGATTTTTTACATGTCCCTGGTCACAAGTTTCGTTTGTAATAATCGTTAGTGACTCCGAAATTCCTACCAATCCAGTATTACCCGATATTTGTCAATACTGACAGTACTAAAATCTTTTCTCGGATATAACTAGTAGTACAAACCAATCATCGGACAAACCAAACAGTATAAACTCCCTTCAAGCAGTACTAACACTTAACAAGGCAGTAGTAATTAACCAACAGTAGTAATACCTTGAGTAACCGGCATTAAATCTTTGAAGCCCATTAAATCCTTTCACCTTTTATACTCAAATAGTATAATGATAATACTCGAACAGTACTTTCCATACTTTGTTGTACACTTTCACATGCGAAAATATAAACTTTAATTCCCAACTTCTTTAATTGTTGTACTCGGAAGAGTAGAAACCATGCTTATTTGAGCCCATCAGTACAAAGTATTGAAGTGTTAAGTACCATACCACATGTTATGTATACAATTTTCAATAACCTTGTATACTCTTTGTTGATACTAACTTACATGAACAGCTTTCTTTAAATCCTTCATAGAGTACAAACATTCAAAGGCAGCTTTAAACATCTTGAATTCCAATCAATTATAATCTCTTGATCAATAGTAGTTGTAACTGTGTTTGAATGGCAGCACTAATAAATTCGTTCTTCTGCTCTTCATCTTTATTGTACTACTAGCATCAATTAGCATTAAACTTTGTTGAAGCCCAAACACAATCACCACGTGATTTGTACATACCATCATCAATGATTCTTTTAAAATCATGGCATCATCACCAGATCATTGCAAACCACCATGAACAAATACCATAAACCCCATTGATCAGACTTGTGTAAATGTGGGAAACACAATCAGGGAGACATTGTTGTCTAATGTGCTTGTTCCCCACTATAGCAGTATTAACATCAAAAGGAGTATTATACCATTAGATCATTGACTGACTTAACTTCAGACCAGTATTTATCTCATTCATGTACAAGCAGGATTAATATTTTATCGGGGCAGTTTTAATATAAGATTGGTGGTTATTATTGCAATCCCGGAAATAATTTGAACAATTATGTATATCTCCATAAATTCACGGTCCTCACCTAACAAACAAAACCTCGCCTAACTTATTATTTGGGAAAGAAGGGTAATCCCGAAAAATCCGATTTTAATACACCAAAATACCATTATACACATGTTCAAAAACTAGAACTACTTTGTTGTCCTTGCCATGACCAATCAATAAACTATATAAACATATCACGGCACACGTATCCATCATTTTAACCACCTTCTGTATATTATACACGAACATCCAACAGCAAATTTGCAAAATGCTATTAATCCCTAGCATCATCCGCAAATCTATGCAGCTGCTTTAAACATTTGTTTCTACGTTGATAGACTCCTCAGATAGAAACAATCCATATATTCACGAGAAATACTATGTCTTGTTGAATCATTACATATTAAACCAATGTAATGTCCTCCCCCCCATGCTGTTTCTTTACAACCATTGATCATCTCAAGCAGATTTAAATCAAACCCTAAAGAACTAGGGTTTTATTTTAAGAATAATGAAACACAGATCTGCTCTTTAAAAACCGAAACAACAACCTTCTTTTTCTCTAGTTGTGAAGAACCTTCGTTCAAATCAAGCTGCTTGTGTATACCTTATTAAACCTGGTATAAGAACCTGTGCTCACAGATCTTGATTCTAAATTTTCTCACACCATCCGCCATGAAACCATCAAGTACCATGGTTCAAATGATTCTTAAAATACAAACGTGCACCTCTTTTTTTTTAAGTATCCAGACGACGCCCTTTTAGTGACACTTTTTCAGTCACTAAACTGTCACTTTGGCAGCCATATATGTAACGAGCATCATTTAGGGTTTTTTATTACTACCTTGCTTAATTCCTAAATCAATCTCGAACACTTTTTTTAAAACTAAAACCATTTAAATGTGTCGGCAAAAAACCCAAAAATTCACCATAAATCCCTATTACATCTATAACAGGAAATAATAAACTACCTTCTGTTTTCTCCATATCTCGACATCAACAAAAACCTTGTAGATCCTAGATCATGAGACACCGGCTCTGAATAACCAATGTTGAGATTCGTTTAGCCCATCTAGGTTGTAAATAACAATGAGTACAAACCTCGCAGCGGAATATTAAGAACACTATCTAAGTTATGAACAAGTTTTTATTGAACGTTTTCCCTATTACCCAAAATTAACGTGGGGCTACACAAACTAACTATGATGGTACTACTTCGCTCTCATTCTGTCGTCTATATATGTAACTATTCTAGACTCTCATTTGGGGAGGAGGTTATATGAATCCATGGGTGGTGGTGGATGGATGGATGCGAGGGATGGATATCTAATTCCTATGTCAATGATCTCTTTTATATAGGGAGAGATCCATGATTAATAAGAAGATAAGTATAAGACAATATATATTTTTTAAAATATTAAACTTTAATCTTCTGATATCTTTCATATGTGAGATCTTCCCATCTTTATCTTTTGATATCATTTGACTAAATCTTCAATATAATTTCAATGTGCTCCAACTGCTTGTAGAATTTTGATAGGCTAGATTTAGTCCTTCTATTGTTCCACTTCTTAATATTTTTTGGTCTCATCAATTCAAGAATCCCAAACTACATTTAAATTTTATATTAAATGTTTCTAAATAATGTTTCGCCAAATTTTTTATAAAAAATGAAGACAACTCTATTCATGGTAGGTAATAGTGTAAAAAATCTCTATTTCTTCTTGTTTTATTCGTTTAAATGGAAAAATTTTTAGCTTACTCGATTTAATTATGATGATAAGAAATAAAAGTATAACCGTAAATTCACAATCAACATATTAATAAATTAAAACTATTAAACAAAAGCGCTACGAGACAAAAAAAATAGTGGAAATAAAGACGAATTAAGTGACGCCACATTAAAATGGGACTGAAAAATAATACAAAAGGTTACAGTATCTCTCGGGTTGATGGGAAGAGAACTTGTCCTCATAGGCTCAAGTCCGCAACACTTGCGGGAAGGTTACGGGTTTAGAGAAGAGATGCATATATTTCTTCTGGAATTGTGTTGATGAAGAGGTGTAGGTTTTAATGTGACTACTCTCAGCATGACATGGTTCTTCCTGAATGCATAGGTAATCAGTCTATGCACCAAATATACATAGGTGATTTAGGCTTATGTAATATTCTGAGTTGGGCCAACGGGGATGCAATGCTTAGTTTTCGTCAAAATAGTTGTGATGTATGAAAAGTTATCTAATAGTTTTATAAAGAAATGAAATAGTCAATTAAGTAAACGTGAAGTAGCTCATTAGGGGTGACAACCACGTTTAATAAAATGTCACATTCGATTTAAATAAATCAGAGTAAATCTAGGTCCCAATAATTTGCAATTTAAGTAGATTATAAGATTTCAAACATGAATCATTTGTATATTTATAGGAAACAATTATCGAATGTGAAGAAAACCGAGTCCTTAAAGCTTTGATATCCACGCGACTTTCTTGCTCCCAATGCTCAGCTAGCAAGATAATAACCTGAGAAAATACATGCAAAAACGTCAACAATAATGTTGGTGAATTCATAGGTTTAAGTAAAAGTAGTGTTGAAATAATTTAAGTAAATTTTCAAAAGAAGAGTAGCGTTACGGCATTTCAAAGTGTTATTTCCGAAATCCAAGCAGTGATTCAGTAAATCAAGAAGTATTTAAAAGTGGACCACAAGACTTAAGTAATGGTGGACTAAGTACGTATTCCGAAGTCTAAAACAAGTAATGTAGACAAGAGAAACAAATTCACCAAGTCTAAGTATATATTATTGCACTAAGCTCATGACCCCGAAGCCTTAACTGTCTGTGCCCCAAATAAGGTAGGGTGTCTGCCAAAACAGCCTACAAGTTCCTCTAAATGTTAAATGCACCATGATCAACTTGTGACCAGAAATTCCAGGTGGGGATTGTTAGTCCCGATAGATCTATCCACAACACTAGCGCTCACTATAATAGCAATTGACGGTTCATGATATGGTAGGGACTTAAATGGCAATGTGGTAACTTATGCAATAATATTCAGGCAGTAATCTGGATAGCATACAATTTGAAAACACTTGTGTCCAAAGTAAAACCAATAATGTGTTCAAAATTCACGGTTTCAAATGTAGGTATTCAATGATCTCAAATCATGTAGTAAACAAATCAAGCTTTAGTAAGAATAGTCATGTAATGCTTATGTAGTAGAAATCAATAGGTTTATTTAGTAAAACGAGCATGTATTCTCACCCCGAAAACAGTTTATGAAAACCATTAAAAGAGAAAAGGTGGGGCTATGAACTCACCTTGATCAACGATCACGATCAAATAAACCAAATACAAACGAAGCAGCAACGATCTCGATCACGACCTATAATTATGTCGCTCGATTACAATACGTACAAAATACGAGCAACGATGCGTACATCGTTACGACGAAAACATATATATATATATATATATATATATATATATATATATATATGCATACATACTTATATGTGATGAGAAATCCACTTGCGCGTTCTAAACCTTAACACTTAGTATATTTTATATATACTATTTTCCATCCAATCATATACTATTTCATTTTTAGAATCGACCAACGGCCTCAAAAGTAATTACTTACGATAATATATTATTCGATATTATTTTATAAATCGAAATCACCTTCATAGTTCGTTAACGTTTACTAATGTCCTTGTTGACTTTTACGCTTGACTTTTTAATAAAATACATTTATTTTCTAAGTCTGACCCGACCAAAACGACCCACTAAATCACCTTTTCACGACTCGGGTTCTAAAGCAAATTTATGCGAAACAATATTCCGAACAACTTTTTAGTTTTAGCCGAGACCTGAAACTCGACAGAAAATGACCAAAATGCTCTTACGAGAATCTGCTGAAACTATATATATTTTTTATAAAAATACAGAAGTTTGACTTTCAATTTTGACCAATTATATCTTATTTTCACGACTTTGACCAAAAAAGATTTTATGTAAAACGTCAATCCGAACAAGTTTCGTGTTTCGCCGGAAGGCCGCAACGGACCAGAAAGTGCTCAAAATATTAAATTACCAAAGCTGTCAGATTTAGTATATTTATAAAAATGACTTATTTTCTACAAACGTGTATATTTATCGATCTATCTCCAGTTTCTTCGTTATTAGGAGTTAGAAGTCCCATTTTATATCAAAGCGTCCGTAAAAATATAATTTGATGTAATTTACAAACCAAAATCTGATTTTCCAAAATCTAGAACCCCGAATAACCTGTTCCGTTTTCAGGTCTAATTAACCCGTTACAAAATACGTTAAAACCCATTTTCGACCCAAAAACTCACCAAAAATATATCCAATATACCTTATAATTTCGTATAAATCAGAGGCCATTTCATGGAGATTGATGGTGTAAAGGTTTGTTGAACGGTTTCCTTTTAACAAATCAACACCATCTAGATTTCTGACAAAACAAGAGTTCCTTCTGAAAGCAACCTCTAAATCTGAATCACAGAACTGCCCAACCGAGAACAGATTGTGCCCCAAGCCCTCAACGAAATAAACCCTGGTGATCAAAATATTTCCCCATTGAAGATCACCGAAACCCAAAATTGCAGCAACATGATCATTTCCAAAGCGAACGGTTCCCAAAAACTTCCAAACGAAATTGATGAGAAGCTTTAGATTCCCGGTCATATGCTTGGAGCAACCCGAGTCGACGCACCATAAACAAATTTGGATAACCCTCCAAGAAAGCAAGTAGAATATGGAAACCGTTTGAATTTAGGTTCTAAGGGTTAGAAAGTACAAGCATTTCACCATTAGAGCAGTCAGTTTGATCTCTCAGATTTCACTGGGATCGATTATTTTTCCTTTAATGTCAAAAATTCTTCCAGTTGGTGACCACCTAAGGCAAAAGCAGGTTACTAGCTTAGGTGAAGCAAGTCTTTCGTTGGACCCTACTTCATCGGCTTTTTAACCTTTGGCTTTTGTATCTTTTGATTTTCAGTGTTTTGAAACATTTGCTTTTGTATCTTGCCACGAGACATCATGTCATTCACATATTAAGATACATACATCATGAATAGCAAGTGATTAAACATTGCTTACACATAGCAACAAATAACTTTAGATTTGATCATATCCGAGTATCCGCTTAACGTGTTTACATTCATATGACATATGTTTTTATTCATAGAAAGCAGAAAATTCCTAAGGAGTTCTTCTACTTGATTGCATCAAGCACCAAGAGCATGGTATGAAACTTTGGCTAACTATCTTTTGAGCAATGGGTTTAAAAGGGGCAAGATAGATCAGACATTATTTATCAAGAAGCAAAAAGGAGATATTTTGCTTGTACAGGTCTATGTAGATGACATTATCTTTGGCTCAACAAACAAGGAGTTATGTACTGGTTTTGAGAAGCTAATGAAAGATAAGTTTCAGATGAGTTCTATGGGAGAACTAACTTTCTTTCTAGGATTACAAGTACAACAGAAGGAAGATGGAATATTTATCAGTCAGGACAAATATGTAGCTGAAATTTTGAAGAAATTCAACTACTCTGATGTGAAGTCTGCTTCAACTCCTGTTGATTTGGAAAAACCTTTGGTCAAGGATGGAGATGCTGATGATGTTGATGTACATCTCTATAGATCTATGATTGGGTCTTTGATGTATCTCACTGCATCTAGACCAGATATCATGTTTGCAGTATGTGCATGTGCTAGATTTCAAGTTACTCCTAAGACATCACATCTCTTAGCAGTCAAGAGGATTTTTAGATATTTGAAAGGCAAACCAACTTTAGGCCTTTGGTATTCTAGGGATTCTCCATTTGAACTGGTTGCTTATACTGATAGTGACTATGCTGGAGCAACTCAAGATAGGAAGTCTACAACTGGAGGTTGTCAGTTTTTGGGAAACAGGTTGATATCTTGGCAGTGTAAAAAGCAAACTGTGGTTGCCACTTCTACAACTGAAGCTGAATATGTGGCTGCTGCTAGTTGCTGTGGACAAGTACTCTGGATTCAAAACCAATTGCTGGATTATGGGTACAATTTCATGAACACTGTCATTAATATTGACAATAACAGTACTATCTACATTATTGAAAATCTTGTTCAACATTCTAAAACAAAACATATAGAGATTAGGCATCATTTTATAAGAGATTGCAACACTAAAAAGTTAATACAAATGGTTAAAATTCATACTGATTTAAATGTTGCAGATCTTCTTACAAAAGGTTTTGATGCAGGCAGATTTCAATACTTGGTCTCAAGTATTGGAATGCTGAATCCTTAACTGTCTATATCTCTTTATGTTTTTGTAAAAGTTTTGTAAAGTATTAATACTGTTAGTTTTCTCAATTAATACTGCTAAGTATAATTAACACTGTTAGTTATACCTAAGACTGTTTGTTAAAACAGTTAGTCATAGTTAATGCTGTCAAGAAGAAAATGTTTTGGATTTTGTATATTTGGCTATGAACTAACATCTGTAGGTAAAGCATGTTGAATACCTGATGTTGAATGCTTCACCTTTTGAAGTAATGTTTGAGAAGAAAGTTAATGGTCTTGGTTCATAGTGTTTAACTTTTATTCATGGGTTATGCATAAATATGGATCCTCATGAATTCCCACATGTCTATCTAGTCTTTTCTAGTGTGCTTGTGATGAATAGAGGCATGTTGTTGCATAATTATTGAAGACAGAGTTAATGCTGTTCGACTTCTATTAATACTGCTAGGCAGAAAATTACTACTGCCAGGCAAATGTTAATGCTATTAAGATGACATGGGCACCAAAGTTGCAATTATTTCAAATTCTTATCTCTTGAAGCATTGTTGAGGTGGGGTTCCTTATTTATACAACCAAAAATCATGGATGAAAGGATGTGTTATATCATAAGTATGTTCAAAAGTAATCAAAACACGTCTAGGCATATCAAAAGAGGCCGGGACACCAAGATATCTCAGTTTAGTGGTCCCCTTGACAAAGGTTGGTGATGAGGCTGTCCATAAGGAGTTAGGTGACAGAGTGGAAAGGGCTGCCACTACTTCTTCTAGCTAAGAAGCAGAGCAGGACAGTGGTAACATCAAATAAGACCCAATCCATGGCAACACTTAATGAATCAACTCCTTAGGGAATTGGTTCAGGTAGTGGTCCCAGGTGCTAATATACTATATTGGGCAATGTGAATGCTCAAACTAGGTTTAGGATTACATCTAAATAGTCCATTGATCCACCTCTCTCAAGAGGTTACACACTTGGAAGTGGGGAGGACAGTATGAAACTTATTGGAATTGATGGAATTTTATACACAACTGTCATATAAAAACAGAAAGAGTGTCTTTGTAAGCCAAAAGAAATAAGAGATTTTGTGAGCTTAAAAATAGAAAGAGAGATGTGTGCATAAAAACATAAATGAGTGATTATGTGAGCAAAAAGAATTGAGAGATGATGTGAGCATAAAAACAGAAAGAGAGTGTGTGTGAATCAAATTTGATGATGAAAGTTGCTTTTTGGAATGAAAATTGAATGATTACTGGTGTATTCTTTTTAATGCTGCTCAGTTTCAACTTAATGCTGCTAAGCTTAAGTTAATGTTGTTAGGCTTAAAATTAGTACTGCCCGTATTTGTTTCTGCTGTTAAGCATATGTTAATGCTGCCAGTTCAAGTTTCTGCTGTTGAGGGTGATTCTATAAATACTTCGATTAAGGGTTTCATTTACTTCTTTATTCGATTTCACTTATTCAAATGCTCTCTAATCATAAACCCTAATTTAATTTTCATCTTTGATCATTATATTCGTCATTATGTCAAGCCCTAAGTTTGTTGAAACGCACAATGTGGTCGCGTTCTTGGAAAAACCCGAAGAAAGTGATGGGTTTGCAGAGATAATTGATTTCCTGAAAGCAAGTTCGGTTTCATATGCTTTAACAGTCAATCCAGTCATCTACACATCTTGTATTGAACAATTTTAGGCAACTGCCAAGGTACAGACAGTTAATGGAGTGCGACAGTTACAAGCCCTAGTTGATAAGAAGAGGGTTATTGTTACGGAGTCAAGCATTAGGAGAGATCTTCACTTGGATGATGCAGAAGGTACTGATTGTCTTCCAACTGCTACTATCTTTGAAGAATTGGCACGTATGGGGTATGAAAAGCCTTCTCAAAAGCTTACTTTTTATAAAGCCTTTTTCTCTCCACAGTGGAAGTATTTCATTCATACTATTACTCAATGCTTAAGTGCTAAATCCACTGCATGGAATGAGTTCAGTAGTTCTATGGCTTCTTTGATCATATGCTTGGCAACTAATCAGAAGTTTAATCTGTCTAAGTATATCTTTGATGCAATGGTGAAACACTTAGATGGAGGAGTCAAATTCTTGTTGTATCCACGTTTTCTCTAAGTTTTCATTAATCAACAACTGGGTAATATGTCATCTAACAAGAAGATTTTTGTTAATCCCTTTCACATAAATAATTTTTTTGCCAATATGAAGAGAGCCAGAGAGGATTTCTCTGGGAGAATAACACCTTTATTTGATACCATAATGGTTCAACATGTTGAAGAAATGGGTGAGGATTCAAATCATCCAACTGATTCCACTCCAATACCCATTATTGATCAACCATCTTCATCTTCCCAACCCAAGAAGAAACAACCATCTAAGAAGGCTCTGAGATAGGAGGCAAAGATTCCTCAAGTTGATGCAAAGCATAAGGAAAGAGTACCAACACCTTCTAATGATCCATAACCTAGTGGTGAGGATAGCATGCAACTAACTGATTTGATGGTTTTATGTATCAAATTGCAAACACAGGTTCTTGATTTATAAAAAGCAAAGGATGCTCAAGCTAAGGAAATTGCTGCTTTAAAGAAGATGATTCAGAGGTTATAAAGGAAGAAAATATCAAGACCTACAAGTTTGAAGAGACTCAGGAAGATTAGTATGACTAGGAGAGTTGAGTCCTCTGAAGATCAAGAGAGTTTGGGTGCTCCTGAAGATACATCTAAACAGGAGAGGAGTATTGAAGATATTGATGCTGATGTTGATGTTTCGTTAGTTGATGAAACTCAAGAGAGACAGGATGATGACTTAATGTTTGATACTGGAGTTTTGGAGGATGATGAGATGCACGTGGAAGCTAAAGTTGATGGGAAAGAAGAACAAAGTACTAAGCCTGATGATAGTATTGCTGGTGAAGCAGTTACTACTGCTAGTGTTGATGATAGTGTTGTTCCTACAACTATTGAGGAAATCACTTTGGCTCAGACACTTATACAGATTAAAGCAGCTAAGCCTAAAGTTGTTACTACTGCTGCTACAACAACAACAACTACAAGACCCAAGGATAGAGGGGTGGTTGTACAGGAGCCAAGTGAGTTCAGAGTTCCACAAGAGACACAACCTTCAAGTTCTAAAGATAAAGGAAAAGGTATTATGATTGAGCCTGAAGTTCCTTTGAAGAGAAAAGATCAAATTGCTCTTGATGAACAAATTGCAAGAGATATTCAAGCTAAGTTGGATGCTGAATTATTAGAAGAGCAAAAGCTAGCAAGGAAACAAGAAGAAGAAGCCAACATAGCATTGATTGAGTCATAGGAAAATACACAAGCTATGATGGAGGCTGATAGATTGCTGGCTGAGAGACTCCAATCAAAGGAAAGAGAGGAATTGACAGATGAGGAAAAAGCAAAACTATTTATGGAACTGATGGAGAAAAGAAGAAAGCATTTTGCTGCACTCAGAGCACAAGAAAAGAGAAACAGACCTCCTACCAAGGCACAAAAGAGAACTCAAATGTCTACTTATCTTAAGCACATGGGTGGATATACATACAAATAGCTAAAAGGAAAGAGTTTTGATGAAATTCAAAAGTTGTTTGATAAGGAAATAAAGAGAGTAAATACCTTTGTAGCTATGGGTTATGAGGTTCAGGAAAGAAAAGAAAACAAGGAAGAAGGTAGAGAGGAAGCAACTAAAGGAAGCAGAAAGAAGATGCTTGGAAGGAAAAGAGCAGGAAAAGAACAACAGAAAGAATCCTCAAAGAAACAAAAAGTAGAGGAAGAAAAAGAGTCAGAGGAAGTTGGTGAAATTGATGAAGCTGAGCTAAAGAAGCTTTTGGTGATTAAAAGGGATGAAGATGTAGCAATTGATGCTATACCACTTGCTACCAAATTACTAGTGATTATTGATTATAAGCTTCATAAAGAGGGTATGTTGGTACATTATCAGTTGATAAGAGCATATAGAAGTTCTAAGAGATATTCTTCAATGATAAGGATGCTACAAGGAATAGACAGAGAAGACTTAGAAGCACTTTGGAGGATAGTAAAGGCAAAGTATGGTGATACAAGGTCTGACAATGAGTTTGAAAGAGTGTTGTGGGGAGATTTAAAAGTTATGTTTGAACCAGACAAAAGGAGTGATGTATGGAGAATTTTACAAGGATACATGGTGAACATTTGGAAGTTGATTGAATCACTTGGAGTTCACTTTGTAAGGTTTGATAATCTTCACATTTTTATGTTGGTTGAAAAGAGATATCCCCTCACACCAATCACCATCGCCAATATGCTAAACAAGAAACTTTAAACTGATCATCAAAATGAGATGTGCTATCAACTGCTAAAGTTTATGGTGAAACAACAAAAAGGTCTATGAAAGGTTTGAATGCATCTTCCTGAAGTATGATGAAGACTTTTAAAGAAGAAACTTGAAGATTCAGAAGATGAACAGCAAGTTTAGGGGAGGATTGTTGGGACTTAAAAGACTTCATGGATTCTTAGAAGTTACTACTGCTCAGGTACATCATGGAAATTATGCTAAGTGATTAGTACTGGTAGTATAATGTCACCACTGCTAGTTACTACTGTTAGTATAAGTTAGTACTGATAGCATAAAGTTACTGCTGTTAGTTAAAATTAAGACTGCTTAGTGTTGAAGACTAAAATATAAGCTAAGTAGTTAGTGCTGCTAGTAGTAAAAGTTAAGACTACTAGTACAAGTTACTACTGTTAGTGTATATTAGTACTGCTAGTACTAATGTTACTACTGCTTATGTTTATTAGTGCTGCTGGTGGAAAGATTACAATTGTTTGAAGACTTTCTACTGTCAAGAGGATAAAGACGAATTAAAGAGATAAAGATTGTTTGGAGAACAAGAATGCGTGTGAAGATAAGTGTTGAGATATTTATGTACAAGATATACATAATGTATTTATTTAGAAGATTACGTTTATGTTTAGAAAAGATTGAGATATCTTAGGAATATATTGTAAGCTGACTAGGACTCTTTAGTCTATAAAAGGAGGGTCTAGGGCATTAGTTGAGATATCACAATACACGCATTCGTATCATTATCAGTTTTCATAGTTGTCAAAGTTGATTGAGAAAAGCTTCAAGGTTTGTAACCCCAGTACTAAGTTAAGAGTACTCGTATTATTGATCTAATAATATTAGAGCGTTTGGTTATATCTTTGTTGTTCAAGATTACTG
The DNA here is from genome assembly GCA_026074375.1 of Tanacetum coccineum. Lineage (NCBI taxonomy): Eukaryota > Viridiplantae > Streptophyta > Magnoliopsida > Asterales > Asteraceae > Tanacetum > Tanacetum coccineum. The sequence continues at coordinate 33,709 of BQNB010020275.1, read as the reverse complement.
TTTCATTGATAATACTTCTAGAGTATTAAGGTGTAGATTCCGCATACACTTTAATATACATACAAAGTTTCTACAACAAGTTATTTTGGATTTATCCAAGGTAATTTAACCTTAGACAACCTAAGGAATCGATCTAGGTTTGGGATCAACAGAAGTCGAGTCTTGTTATTGCTTTGTGAGTATTTACTTGTTGTTATTTGTTGATTTATTTGATGGTTATTGCATATATGTGATTGTAGCTAGATGATTCAAGTGCAAAATGGGTTTGAAAGTATTTCAAGTATGAACATGAGTTTGATGGTTTTAGTACATGTTTTTAGGCTAGTTAAACATGTTGGAATGGTTGGATTTTGGTAAAAATGAATTTTGATATGACTTTGTGTTGACTTTTGTTGACCAGAAAGTTTGACTTGACCATAGCATGTCGAGAAATTTTTGAAATCTAAATTAGGCTTTTGAATATAATAAAGGATGTTCTAAGGTCCGTTTTGATATAAGGTAGGCCTTGTAACTCTTAAAAATGAAGATTTTACGGCCAAGTCAAGTTTAGGTTATTTTGGGGTAAAAAGTCAACTACAAAGTTTGACTTTTGAAAGTCAAACTTACGTATACTTTTGAATATAGTTTATAACAAGCAAAGGATTCGTAATGTTAATTAAACTAAGATGAAATGCTAAGTTTGGGTTATATTATCTTTACTTTCGGCAAGCTTTCTAAAAATTGAAACTTTATTGAAAACGTTGTGATATTGTTAAGTAAGTCAAAGCGAAATGTTTTGCGTCGCACTTGGAGATTCTAGTATATGATTGTGTATACGTAAAAATGTTAGTACAATTATATATATATATATTATTTATTTATTTATATATATATAATATACTAATATATACATGCAAGTATGCAATATTATGATATTTATCCTTTTTAGTCACGTGCCGCTATCATATTGTACTTTATAGGTCGACGGTTGGAGACTGTGAAGATTATTGCGCTGGTTGATGATTGATTGATTTGATTTCATTTGCCTTATGGTGAGTTATTGTCTAGCATTAAATTCTTTTAAATGTTTGAAACGGCTAGGGGAGATACATGTTTGTTTTATAAATCGAACACATATGGAATTTTTTATGGTATGCTGGACCCGGATTATGAGATGTTTACGCAATAAAGTTGCTATTGTCGAAGTCCCTTATATCATGAACCGCTAATTGCCTTGTTGTGAGGTGAACGCTAATGCATTAAATAGATCTATTGGGTTTGACAACCCTGTCCGAGGTTTGAATCCTTGTGACCACCCTATCAAACAGACATTTTGTTATTAGAAATTAGTAGGTATATGAAAATAATACCTTGTTTGGGGCACCTTTTTAGCATATGAAAATGACATTGTTTTGTTAACGTTCGGGTCTAGCTTATTGCGTGAAAGAAAAGAAGTTGCTATACATTGCATTTGTTGCTTTGTTTTCCCAAGAACTAATAATGTGTTCAAAGGTTTTTACTTATTGATTAATTTAAACTCTATGAATTTCACTCAACATTGTTGTTGACGTTTTAAACATGTTTTATCCTAGGTAACCAAGGCTGAAGGCAACGATAGCGTGGAGGTGTCGTGGGTGTGGTGATTGATTTTATGGAAAGACTTCTTGTGTGTTCCGGTCTTTCAAAAACAATATCTTATGTTGTGTCTAAAACAATATCTTTTAATTAAAAATAATTTTTTTTTCATTGTTTGTAATAGACGATGGTTACGATTATATGAGACCTAAACGCACTTTTAACTCTGAATAATTATGGAACACATGTTTGGTAAACGTCTTATTTGAGTTGTTTTCTATTATCATAGTGACGGATGCTATTTAGTAACACCAAATTTCTACTTTCCGCTGCGCAATCTGATGCCCCTCGGGGCGGGTGTTACAATTACATTCATGACGAGTTTCACCAACGCTTGAGTGGGAACCACTTTGTTAATACAAATTATGTCTAAAAACGTTGTTTATATTTTTTTGACTCCTCTACGTTTTGAAGATGACGAAATGTAAAAACATTCTATGATAAAAATAGTCATATACACGTTATTAGTTGTAAACTTCCATTTCGACGTAAATCACTTAAGGTATGTATAAACAAATCATTAAGCATAATTAGTGATCAAGGTAAATCTTTTTGTCTTAAACATTACATTTTTATAAATGTAATATAACATTTTTACAAAAGTAAAATATACAAAATGTTTTATTAATTAAAGAAATATTTTAATTAATAATAAAAATTCAAAACCTAATTTTGTCCCCAAAACAGATAATTTTGAATCAGATAACAACTTCCCCACTAAAAGACAAAAAGGGAGCGTCTATCTAGAGGCGGCCCCCTGATAGGTAAAACAACCTCCAGATATATTTGGGACCGCCGGGACAGCCCCCAGTGGAGGTTATCTTTCGTTACCTATGAATACTCACTATACCCTGGCAGTTAATAGACTTCTTTGCACACAGTTTTCAGATTTCTTTCTCTCTCTAAAACCTCTTACCTCTCTCTAAAATCTTTGATCACTATCTTGCTTAATATTGTTTTAAGTGATCCAATCTCTTCTTTCTCCTTCATCTATCAAGTGTAAGAGAAGAACAATTGTATTCCCTAAGAAACAAAGTGTTATAGATTAGTGATCTCCTTCTATCTTCTGCTAAGATTCAACCTCTATATTTTCATTCTTGTGTTATTGTGTAGATCTAGATAGTGTATAAATCCAAAATTGTTGATTATATTTCGGTTACTATTTTAGGCCTTAAAATACATTAGTGAAGTTGTAGATTGGTGCTAGCTAAGATTAGGACTCGACATTTTACTTAGTGTCAGAAATCGGGATAAGCGACGTGTAACGATTTTCTCCGGCTAAAGGGAGGTTGTTGACATAGTGAAATCTCGAGTCGTATAGTCGGGGAGCAAAGTAAGGCAAAGAAGAGCTTCGTAGCCGAACCACTATAATTCTCGGTGTTGTGGTTTGATTGTTCTATCTCTAATCTCTTTATCTTTATTCTATATCTCGTTGTTTATATTTATATAGTGATTGTATTGTTTGTAGTTAGATATATTAGTTGATAATATTGGTGATTGATATCACATATTCTCGAATCAAACATTTTTACTACCAAAGTTTTAAAATGCCAATTAACCGGTAAACTATTCAACCCGCTTCTAGTTTCCACAATTGGTATAAGAAGACGAGGTCACTCAAGATTTTAAAATATATTGTATTTTAAAGCTTGGATCGATCTATGGATTCCGAAAAATATCTAGAAGGGAAATCTATGCAAAGACCACCACTTTTCAAAAGCGTTAGTTTTATTTATTGGATTAATAGATTCAAAACATATGTGAAATCAAAATATCTTGATCTTTGGCATGTTATTACTGAGGGTAATTTTCTACCTATTCAAAACAATCCAGAAACCAAATTAGATAAGGTTTTCTCTTTTTAAAAACAAAACGATGATCTTAAAAAGAGACGTGCCAAAAAATAACGAAGCTAAAATGGTTATTTACAACGCGTTGCCTAGGAAATAATATGAAAGAATTTTCATGTGTAATACGGAAAAAATAATTTGGAAAACCTTGTTAATCACCCATTGGAGTAATAGTCAAGTCAAAGATAATAAGACTGAACTTTTGGTACAACAATATGAACAATTCGTCATTTCCGAAGACGAATTAATAGATAGTGCTTTTGCTAGATTTAATACTATTATTACTAGTCTAAAAGCTCTTGATGAAGGTTACTCTAACAAGAACTATGTTAGGAAGTTTCTTAGAGCTCTACATCTTAAATAGAGAGCAAAGGCCACAGCAATCGAAGAGTCGAAAGACTTGACATCACTATCACTTGATGAACTCATCGGGAACCTAAAAGTTCACGAGATGATCATCAAGAAAGATTCTAAGATAGTCAAAGCTAAAGGAGAAAGGAAATACCTTTCTTTAAAGGCTAAAAAAGAATCTAGTGATGAAGAAAGTTCGACTTCCGGAAGTAAAGACAAAGAGTACGCCATGGCGGTTAAAGACTTCAATAATTTCTTCAAGAGAAGAGGTAGGTTTGTGAGACAACCACGGAATGACAAAAAGACATTCCAAAGAAGCCTAGACGACAAGAACTACAAAAGTGATAGGAAATGTTTTAGATGCGGAGACCTAAATCATCTTATCAGACAATGTCCAAAACCACCGAGAGACAAGATCCAAAAAGCCTTTGTCAAAGGTTTTTGGAGTGATAGCGGTGAGGAAGATGATAAAAAGTCTAAAGACGAAACTTGTCTCATGCATCATGCATCTAGCAAGGTACATTCCGAATCCTCTTACTTTAGTGATGAGAACTCGTCAATAGATGATATTATTTTAGATAGTGAATATAATAGGTTGTGTAATATGAGTCTAAAAATAATCAATAAGAACAAACATCTAAAAGCTATTAGGAATAATTTAGAAAATGAAATTAGTGAGTTAAAAGAAAAGTTGTCTAAACTCGAGAGAAACAAGAAAGTTAATCTCGAATGTACAACTTGTCAAACACTTAAAATTGACAACGAAAAACTCCAAGAGGAAGCTCTAAAGCTAACTCAATTTCAAAAGAGTACACGCTCTTTAAATGAAATGCTTAGTATTCAAAAACCATTCAAAGATAAATCGGGTCTAGGGTTTAACTCATTTGAAGCATCAACAAGCGAGACTAAGAAAACAGAATTTATGAAATCACAAAATGAAGCGTCCTCTGATGGAGGCCCCCTTAGTGTACAAACAGCCCCCAAAGAAAATCAGGGACCACCGGTCTGTTCGTCAGAAAATGAAAATTTTGTTTCTTTTCAAAAATCTATTTTGGGTCCTAGACCAAAACACATAATGGTAAATAATGTTAAAATTCCCATTGCTAGTGATGATGAGGTTAAACAACTTTATAAACCGTCTCTAAAACCCGGAGTTGGATTTTCTAAACCAAGCTATAGGTCAAAAACTCCACCTCCTAGGAGAGCTAATAATTCTTATCCTCAATCTAGAACACCGAAACCAAAAAGAAACATTGGACGACAAAATCGTCTAAATGGCTTTCTCGTAACTTGGAATAACTTCCAACCACAAAGTTACATGCCATAGGGAATGTGTCCTCCATTTTCACATCCCAACCAAATTCAACAATTGCAAGGGATGTTTAATGCTAACAACTTTGGACCCATGAGATATTGGGGACCAAATGTTTGAGTTATTATGTTATATTAATAGGTATGCCTTAGGATCGATTTGGAGCCCGACAAATGGATAAAAGATAGCGGATGCTCCTATCACATGACGGGAAACCAAAAGCTCTTTTTAACTTACAAGGCATATAATGGAGAGAATGTCGTTTTTGGTAGTAATCTTCTCGGTAACATCATTGGCAAAGGTATTATTTCTAATGACTCTCTTAATATAGATAATGTAGAGCATGTAGATAATTTAAGATTTAACTTGCTAAGTGTAGGTCATATATGTGATAACAAATGTAAAGTAATATTCTCTAAACATGATAGTGAAATTACTATGGATGGAAAAGTCATGGGTAGAGGTATTAGGAAAAGCGGCATGTATGTGATGAAATTAGGAAAGAAGCTGAAAGACAAAATTTGTCTTACAACGATTGTAGAAAACTCTACTTTGTAACATAGGAGATTAGGTCACGTAAATATGCGTCTAATTCAATCGACGGCATCTAAGGAAGTAGTTAGGAATTTACCTAAGCTTAGGTTTGATCAATACTTTTGTGATGCTTGCAAAATTAGAAAACAAGATCATGCTAGTCATAAATCTAAGAATATAGTCTCAACGACTAGATGCTTAGAACTCCTTCACATGGATCTTTTTGGTCCATCCGCCGTACGAAGTTACGGAGGAAACCTTTACACCTTAGTAATAGTAGACGACTAATTTAGGTATATATGGACAAAATTTCTCAAAACCAAAACCGAGGCTTTCGAGTAATTTGAAATCTTTAGTAAGAACATTCAAAACCAACTAGGTTGTCCAATAGTATCAATTAGGACAGACGATGGTAGGTTATTTAATAATGAAGTGCAATTTGGAGAGTTTTGTGATGCCAACGGTATTACACATAACTTCTCAGCACGCACTTCACAAATAAATGGCATGGTAGAAAGGAAAAATAGGACTCTACAATAAATGAGTAGAACAATGTTGAATGAACAATCGTTACCACAAAATTTTTGGTGTAACGCCGTAGATATTTCAACCTACATCCTTAACCGAATCCTAATTAGAGCCATCTTAGGAAAAACACCATATGAACTCTTGAGAGGTAGGAAACCTACTCTTGATTACTTCAAACTATTTGGAAGCAAATGCTATATCCTAAACACCAAAGATTACCTCACCAAGTTTGACCAAAAGTCATACGAAGCTGTTTTCCTAGGTTACTCCCAAAATAGCAAAGCCTATATCATCCTAAACAAACATACCATGAAAATCAAAGAATCACTCAACGTGACATTCGATGAAACTCCTCCACCATCTAAAACATCACCCTTGGTGGATGATGACTTAGATGAAGAAAAAGCAATTAAGGTTACCGAAAAGAAAAACTTAGAAAATGACAATGAGAATGAAACTTTAGAAGTTGACGAAATTGTCAACATTAAGGATTCTAAGAACCATCCATTAGAAAATGTCATAAGAAACATTAATCAAAGAACCCTTAGGTCTCAAGCCCAAACCCAAAGTAAATTCTTTTATTTTATATCAACTATAGAACCTAAGAATGTGAATGAAGCCTTAAAGGATGAAAGTTGGATAATTGCAATGGAAGAAAAATTAAATCAATTCAATGCAAATGATGTTTGGGAGTTAGTACCACACCCTAAGAGTACGAAAATTATAGGAACTAAGCGGGTGTATAGAAATAAGTTAGATGAAAATGGTATCATATCTCGAAATAAGGCTAGGTTAGTAGCTCAAGGTTATAATAAACAAAAGGGTATCAATTATGATGAAACTTATGCCCCTATAGCTAGATTAGAGTCCATTAGGATCTTATTATCATATGCTTATGCCTTAGATTTTAAATTATTCCAAATGGACATAAAAAGTGCATTCCTAAATGGTTTTATCAATGAGGAACTATATGTGGCACAACCTTCGGGATTCATTGATTTCGAAAAACCTAATCATGTTTATAAACTCAAGAAAGCTTTGTATGGTCTTAAACAAGATCCTAAAGCTTGGTATGATAGATTAAAAGCTTTTCTTATTAAACATGAGTACAACATGGGAATGGTAGATAACACACTTTTTACGAAGAAGAAAAGTTCAAATCTCATCATTGTTCAAATATATGTCGATGACATTATATTCGGTTCGACTTGTCAAGAAATGTGTGATGACTTTTCAAAGATCATGCATGATGAGTTCGAGATGAGCATGATAGGTGAACTAAATTTCTTCCTAGGATTACAAATAAAATGAATGGAAGATGGCATCTTCTTTAATCAATCTAAATATATTAAAAAATGCTTAAGAAATTTGGCTTAGAAGATTCTAAACCAATAAAAACACCCATGTCCTCGGATACAAAACTCATGAAAGATGAAGAGTGTGAGTCCGTAGATAGTACGAAGTATCGAGGCATGATAGGTAGTTTATTATACCTAACGGCATGTAGGCCCGATATCATGTCTAGTGTATGCCTTTGTGCACGCTTCCAAGAGGATCCCAAAACCTCTCATCTTGAAGCGGTTAAGCGTATCTTTCGATACATTAAAGACACTAAGCACTTAGGATTATGGTATCCTAAGGGGACCGATATAGAAACCGTAGTATATGCCGACTCTGATCATGCAGGAGCTTATGTGGACCAAAAAAGTACTAGCGGTATTTGTACGTTCGTAGGATGTTTTCTAACATCGTGGTTCTCGAAGAAACAAACCGCTCTTGCTATATCCACAACCGAACCCGAATACGTAAGCGCTGGAAAGTCATGTCAACAAGCACTATGGATGAAACAAGCTCTTATCGACTATGACATTCGACTCGATGATGTTCCAATCATGTGCGACAACAAAGGCGTGATTGACCTTAGCAAAAACCCGATGCAACACTCACGGACAAAGAACATCGAAATCCATTACCATTTCCTTTGGGATAATGTATAAAAAAGAAACATCTCCATCGAAAAGGTATCGTCTGAAAATAACATCACCGACATTCTTACAAAACCTCTTAAAAGAGAATCATTCAATTATCTTCGTCTAGGTTTAGGAATGATGAAACACATTCCGTAAATCAATCTCTTCTTTTCTTTTAAGTCTCGATTCTAGTCAAAGTTCCAATCTGTGTCATGACAACTTAATTACTTCATCTGAAGTACTTTAAGCATTTTTAATTAGCGAAATGCAAATTAAAATATCACTCCTTTCGTAAAATTCATCAAAAACTATGTCCAAAACACGTCTGCTGGTGGCGGCCCCCCATAAATCAGGCGGCTCCCTGATTAAATAAGATGGACCATATATATTTATGGGACCGCCGGCAGAACAACCCTTAAGGTCTGATCATATTTTCAAAACTCAAAAACAAACAACCCTTTCTTCTCCAACCATTGACTGCCGAAGAGCAAACCTACCAAACCTTAAAATCCACCATTAAAACTCAAATTAAAGAAGAAATTAACATCAAATATCATTCACAACATCATAATCATCATAAATTGTAAGTAATCTCATCATCTTCTTCTCTAATCTGAGTTTGAGGTTCTATTAAGCACAAAATCAAAATTGGTGATTTTCATTTTTTTCAAGTATTATATGCAATAAGACTAGAATGACACAATGTGTAACTACTATGCTTCTCATAGATATAGGATTTACATAATTGAGTGTTCTTGGAAGAATTTCTCAAACATGAACAAAACCTCATATTACTTTAAAAAATTTCTCACGTTAGGAACATCATAAAATTGTTTTAATGCATTGTTAATACTTTTCAAAGACATTTTTGCACTCATGCGTGACGATCTCAAAACTATCAATTGACATATATAGACAATATATATTTTCAGCATGTTTGGATGAGCAAACTTAAAAGAGTGTTGTGTTCACTCATAGGTTTTTATTTAGAGTCGAGTTAACTACCACTCCACATGTGTTGCATATAGACACACACTAGGTAATAACAATCAATACCTTAACGTTTACATTAAATTCCTCATTGTCTTATCAATAGGAAAAATCACGTCTCAAGAAGAACTTGCCTATAGCAAAGTATATATTTCATAAATCTCTAACGAATCGTATCTCCTTAGTCATCTTCAACCCATAATTTGAAATCCAGAGTCTAGGACAATTCACGAAGGATATTTAGCTACTCTGGAATTCATTAGTCATGATAACATTCAAACAATGTTTCAAGTAATTCAACTTCAATGTCTATACGATGTTGACGAAGAAATATATCATAGATTCTTATTGGAATTTTATTCTTCGGCTGAACTCATAAGAAACAATGACCAAACACTTTCTCTAAAATTTTAGGCACTAAAAAGAACATTTCAACTCTCTCTTGAATCCCTAAGTCTCATTCTTTTAACCCCACTAAAAGGAGATTGTGTCTATTCAAAAGACTACTCTCTTGAGTCTCTAAGTTCTAATCAAGAATTAAATAATTCTTACCAAACACGCATTCCAACACCAAGTGAAATAATATACTTCATTGCAATCAATGGAAAAACCAAAATCCCAAACAAAATTCACAAAAATGAACTCCGTCATGACATGAGATCTTGGTATGAAATCATCCTAAGATAATGCTTTTGGATTAGAGAAAACTCTAATTATCCTTCCGCATCTTCATGTCACATGATATATTGTATCATGAGGAGCATACCTTACAATTTCACTTACCTCTTGGCCAAATTAATTGTAAACATTAAAAATCAACCTAGCTCTCCAATGCCATATGGTATGCTACTACCTCGTCTTTATAACTACCTCATTCTAATGAAACCTCACCTCCAAAGATCCAAATACATGGTATACCCTAATTCCATGGGAAATTGGGAGCGTTTCGATCTATTCTACGTCAACGCCTCAATATCAACAAATGAAGATGATGATTAGGAGATCATAAGTGTCATTTAGGATAAATTTATCTCAACATGCTAGCTTTTAATTTACCTGTTACTTGGATATTTTGGTGCATACTATCATAATTTGTCTTAGATAATTATTGCAAAGTTATTATCACTCAATTATAACACATGCTTGATATTTCCCATTGTTCATTATGCTTACACAAATTGAGTTAGACTAGTTTTCCCATATTCTTTACTATTTAGCTAAATTAGTTGATTCTTAGGAAATAGGAATTGTCGCAAACAACCATCTCTAGCCTTCTCCTTTCTACACAAAATTGAAAAACAGGAAATACTGGGAAAATTTCGTAATCCCTAGAAAACGGTCCCCAAAAACATGGGACGACTTCCAAATATATCTGGGATCGCCCAGTGTTTATGGAACCGCCTTCAACATGATCACAAAACTTTTATTGTTTCCTCTTTTTCTGCAACTTTGACCCTCTCTATATTAGCCTTAGCTGGTCTTTCTCTATTTAGACAAACACTTTTGGGAACCTTTGTTCATCCAATACCATGCTTTTCCAAAACTACATCACCTTCTCCATTATATAAACTCATCATCCTGTTCATTCTTCGTCACCTTATCTTCTTCTAACATATTCCTCCAAATTCATCATGTCTTATTCTCAAAACTCCTCTCACGACTACTCGATAATCTATACTTGGAGACACAACACCCTTTTACCACCCTCACCTCCTCTATCACATAATGCGTCACCACCACTTTCTCCAAGAGCTACCAACTCTCCATCTCTATCTCTATCTTTACCATCACAAAATCCCCTTAGTTATCTAATAGTGAATGAAATCAATGAGCTCCATCACCTATCAAATCTCATTGATATCAACCTTCAACATGCAATAAATGTCTCCACTCAAACACCTCTATCTCCACCCTCTCCTCCACCGTCATTGATGCATCCTACTACTCTTGACCAAGTTAACTTTCACTCGGGTTTTTGTCATTGTTGCATGTACACCTAAACTCTCTTTCATATGTTAAGAGACGACCTTCATCGAATTGAGTCCATTATCACTCGTCCTCCCACTCAAATTCAAGCTCCACCTAACATTGCCTCACCAACTTCTCCTCTATCACTTTGTCATATTTAAACATTCTTATATGTTTAAATTTCTCTAAATAAATGACCATCCATCTTTTTGTTAAAGCATTTCCTAGACATCAAGAATCAACTAGTCTAGTTCTAGTTTAGGGTGTCTCTTTATGTTATGCTTCTATGCTTAGTTTCAATCTTGTAACATTTATGCTTTCAAGTATGAATTTTCTTTTTATGAATGAATGGTTTTATTCTAATTTATTAGTATGATGGTTGATTTGAGTGCTTATTTATGTTGGCCACTTCTATCATTTTTAGCCATCTTTATATATTTGTCATGATATTGCTACAAGTTGAATATATATATTGCACTCGTCTTTCTAACTTGTTTTTGTAGAAAATTATCATAGCTCAATCCCTTGGTTCCCCAAAAGAGGGGGAGTATACATCAAGGGGAAGTGTTAGCATCATCGGTTTCTTTCTCTTCTCTACTCGACGATCAATCTTTTTGATTTGACAAAAAGGGGCAGAAATGAATTATAACTCATTAATAACTTGTAAACTTTATTTTTGTATAAAATGAGTTTATATTTTGTCATCATCAAAAAGGGAGAGATTGTTAATACAAATAATGTCTAAAAATATTATTTATATTTTTCGACTCCTCTACGTTTTGAAGATGATAAAATATAAAAACATTCTACGATAAAAATAAACGTATAAACGTTATTAGTCTTAAACTTCCATTTCGACATAAATCACTTAAGGTATGTATAAACAAATCATTAAACATGTTTAGTGATCAAAGTAAATCTTTTTGTCTTAAACATTACATTTTTATAAATGTAATATATAACATTTTTACAAAAGTAAATATATACAAAATGTTTTATAAATTAAAGAAATGTTTTAATTAATCATAAAAATTCAAAATCTGATTTTCCTCCCAAAACAGATAATTTTGAATCAGATAACAACTTCCCTACTAAAAGAAAAAAAGGGGAGCGTCCACCTAGGGGCGGCCCCTGATAGGTAGAACGACCCCTATATATATCTGGGACCACCGGGACCGCCCTAGGGGACGTTATCTTTCCTTGCATATAAATATTGCACTGTTTCCTGGCAGTTAACAGACCTCTTTGCACATAGTTTTTAGATTTATTACTCTCTCTAAAACCTCTTACCTCTCTTTAAAATCTTTGATCACTATCTTGCTTAATATTGTTTTAAGTGATCCAATCTCTTCTTCCTCTTTCTTCTATCAAGTGCAAGAGAAGAACATTTGTATTCGCCAAGAAACGAAGTGTTATAGATTAGTGATCTTCTTTTATCTTCTTATAAGATTCAACCTCTATATTTTCATTCTTATATTATTGTGTAGATCCAGAATGTGTATAAATCCAGAATTGTTGATTATGTGTCAGTTAGTATTTTAGGCCTTAAAATACATTAGTGAAGGCGTAGATTGGTTCTAGCTAAGATTAGGACTCGACATTTAGCTTAGTGTCGAAAATCAGGATAAGCGACGTGTAACGGTTTTCTCCGCCTAATGGGAGCTTGTTGACATAGTGAAATCTTAAGTCAGGCCGAACCACTATAATTCGTAGCCGAACCAATATAATTCTCGGTGTTGTGGTTTAATTGTTCTATCTCTTATCTCTTTACATTTATTCTATATCTCGTTGTTTATATTTATATACTGATTGTATTTTTTGTAGTTAGATATAGTGGTTGATAATATTGTTGATTGATATCACATATACTCTAATGCAAATCGATAAGAACAAACCACACAACACAAGAACTAATCAAAAATTCTCAAGACGAGAAATTTTCTTGATCAAAGCAAAGGATTTATTTATTATCAAAAATCACAAGATATCTCAATAGAAAGAAAAGATCCTGTATTTATAGGACAAGTAGAATCAACCTAAAAAGATTGAATATTACTTTCCTATTTTCTAAACACATAAGTGATTAAGAATATAGTTTCCTAATCAAACTTTATTATCACACAAGAAAAGAATATAAAAAAGGAAACCAAATAACTTGATTAAAACTCAAGATATTCAACCAAGTTAACATTGGGATCCAATGCCCCTGCATCATCCTCCCCTGCTTGAGAAAAACTTGTCCTTGAGTTTTCTTCATCTTCACTCTCTCCAGAATATGGTGATAAATCAGACACGTCAAAAGTAGCAGACACGTTGTAATGTCTCATTAATTCAATCTTGATCAAAAAATGAAGCCTAAACGTGGTCTTACTGAGGCCCAACATGTTTACATGATCAAGGTGCCTGCACGTTACCTCTGTTTCTTTTCTATCTGATTCATAATAGTCTTCATCACTGATAAATTCATTTTTTTCTTTCAAACCAAACAATACCATTCTTCCCAGCACCCTAAGACTACTCTCGGCTTCATATTCTTCTTGTATTTCTTGAGTATCCTGATTCTTGAAACCGTTAACATTATCTAAATCCATTTCTTCACCCCAATCAGCCTTATCGCCTCCTTCATCCTCATCGATGACACCTTTATTTTCAAGACCACCTTCAAATATTCCTTTCATAACCCTCAAAAGCGGCCAATCGCCACCGCGCGTGATGGGAACTGGCGACATTAAAAGTGATGGTACTTTACCTTTTGGCAATATCAGAAGATTGCCACCTAATTTTTCCGCAATTCTATCAGCAATGTCATGCAACCCATGAGTAGAAGCAGTAACATAAGCAAGTTGCAAATGACCAGAATTTTCTAAAATAGTAACACGTTCTTGAATGATACCCAAATAAAGAGCATTATGAAACTGACCCATGACATCATTCTTAACTTCAGCGATCTTAAGCATTTTTCCAAGTTTATTTGTATTTCCCGTAATCAAGTAAAGAAACGACAACCTTTCAAAATTCTTTGTTCTCTGATACGCATACTCCATAATTCCACTATTACCCTGCCGAAGAGCCTCGACACCTAACTTATACCAATGATCTTTTTCATCTATTTTCTTAGCTACAGCTATAGCTATCTGAATATTACCACTATTTAGAGCAAGATCAAAACGGGTTCTTTCATCTTTAACAAAATGAAGGGCAACTTCTGGAAATCCCTTTTCCCGTAGATAAGCAATCATGTCTTGCCCACAAAGCTGTGAATTCCGGATCATACTCATGACATGGTCGTATTTCTTTTTCAGCAAGGATAACTTAAATATATATTCAGTAGCATCGATAACTATAACCCTACTTTTCCCATTTCGGTCTAAGAAAAAAATTATATTACCCAAGACCTTTGTGATGTATATAGGGACATCAAGAGTCTTTATTATTCCATTATCTCCATTCGGTAGGCAATACTTGATGTGGTTTAGGTTAGTAAAGATAAAAACGCCATTATCGTCCCAGGCCCCACCTTTGACATGAATTGTTTCATGAAGGGTGCATCGATGGTCGAGCTTTTTGCTAGCAATGACTATAGCATGCTTACTCAGTAAAGCCATGGTTTCCATGTCATTTGACCAGACAATATACTTCACAAAAGGTGTTTGAAGGCTACCTACAACAAGTCTTTGCTGAAGATCAAAAATTACCACCCGATCTTTGGCCCTACATAGTAAATTACCGGTTCCAGCGTAAAAAATAGAATCAATAGGGATTAGAAGACCACTTTTTTAAAAAATATTGTTATTTAGGTTCTTTACTAGTATTGATTAGTGGTTTTGTCAAGAACAGCAAATTGATTACGAGCCACAAAGACAGCTGATCCTCCTGAGCCTTTTTTGCATCTTGGACTATTTCACCTCTGTTGATGCTATCTTTAGGTACAATATATAACTCATAAGACCCACCATCGACATCTGAACATATAAGGACCGCATTTTTTGTAGGACTATATGAAAGAGTTTGTGGACCCTGATTCAAGGATGTGGACCGTGGGCGTCGAATTGACATCACTTGTGTTTCTTTTTGAGTTGATATCTTGATCCCACTTCAATAGATCGAATTCCTTAAGCTTGTTTAAGGTTTAGTTATATTAGATAAATCTAACACAACTATAGTAGAAATTTTGTTTGAATGTATTAAAGATTATGCGAAATCTAATCTTTAATATTAAGAAGAATTCTTAATGAAATAGTAATTCAAAACAAATAAGCTCTAATATTATTAATAATAATACGAATACTCTCAAAGTATTAGGGTTACAAAGACCTTGAAGCTAAGAATAATAAAAGATAAAAACATAAAAAACTCTATGCCCTAGGACCTCCTTTTATACACCAAGGAGCCCTAGTTAGCTTACAATACTTTCCTAAGTATTCATAATATTTTTTATAAATAAAATAACTTAATACATATCATATAAGCAGTACTAACAACAAATAGTACTAACTTATTAACACTAGCAGTATTAACTTATCTATGAGCAGTCTTAACCTTGAGCGGTAGTAACTTTGTACTAGCAGTAGTAACTTATCACTAGCAGTAGTAACTACTTAGAATATTTTCACTAGCAGTACTAATTTTGTACTGACAGTAGTAAATACTTAGCATATTTTCTTTGAAGTTCATGAGTAGCACTAACTTCAACTGTGCAGCATTAACACAAACATGAGCAGCAGTAATTCAAACAACATTAAGAAGACTTTTAATCCCAACAAACCTCTCCTAAACTTGATATTCTTCTTCAAAATCATCAAGTTTCTTTATTTAAAGCTTCATCAACACCAGAAGGATGCTTCCAAATACTTCTTTACTTCTTAAGTTCTTCTCTACCAACATATAGATATGCACATGTTGCATCCTCAAGGAATGTACTCCACAAGAGTCATACAGGTTCCAACTCAACACTTTGTAGTCTTGTTGATTCCTCCATACTTTATCTTCTATATGTGGTTCAAACATTGTTTTCAAATCCCCCCATAAAAACAAATCCAAGTCTTCCACTGGTCTTGTTGACTCATATTTAGCTTTTACCAGCTTGTACAAAGTTTCCAAATCTTCCATGTCAAAACTTTTTAAGCATGTGACTAAAGATCATGTACATTTGAGACTTTCCATCGGCTCTCATTATTTGATAATAGGTTTTTCTTCCTTCTTTATGAATCTTCCAGCCAACAATATCGGAGACTTAACAGCCAAAGGTATATCATCAATTGTTACTTCTTCTTCATCTAGAATGATTTCCATTAACTATTTAAGCTCTGCTATTTCTTTGTTATCTTACACCTTTTGCTTCTTTGTTATCTCTTGTGCTAGCTTTGTTCCTGCTCTCTTTTCTTTGCCCTCCACCAACTCTGTTCTAAAGTATTCAAATGTATTTACCCTCTTGAATGCTTTGTCAAACATCTCTTGAATAGAATTAAATCCTTTTGACTTCAAATCATTGAGCTTGTATCTTTCCATGTTCTTTAGGTAATTACACATTATCTTTCTCTATTGAGTTTTTGTTGGTGGTTTATTTCTTTTCTCTTCTGCTCTTTTAGCAGTAAAATGCTTTCTTCTTTTCTTTAAAAGTTGTTGAAATAATGTAGCCTTTTCTTCAACAGACAACTCTTCTTGTTCTTGTACTTGCATTCTTTTAGCCAATTGATGATCAGCATCAATCTTTGCTTGTATATCATCCCATGTTTCAATTAAGGCAATATTGGCTTCTTTTTCTTTTTCAGCTTTCTCTCTTGCAAGTCTTTCTTCTTCATCAAATCCAGCTTGTAAACTTAAAGCCAGATCTTCATCAAGCATGATTTGATCTTTCTTTTTTAAAGGCTTCACGGTTTCTATCATTATAGCTTTACCTTTGTCCTGTGATTGTTGTGAAGATTTTGTTGTTGTAGATTCACCCAGCTCTTGTATAACAACCCCTTTCTTCTTGGGTTTTAAACTTTTCATTTCTTCAAGTGCTTGAGCCAAAGTAATATCATTAACAGTTATAGCAGTAGTTGTTGTAGCAGCACTAACAGTTGTTGCAGCACTAGCAGTACTAACTTTATCACTAACAGCACTAACCTGAGCAGCATCAACAATTAGATTAGCAGTGTTAATAACTTCAACTACTTCTTCATCAACTTCAATTTCATCATGAACACTAACCAGGGTATTTTCTTCATCTGCATCAATAGCATTCATCATCAGAGGATTCTACCCTAGCTGTCAAACCAACTTTGTATAATCTCTTTAGCTTATGAGTTCTTGACCTATCTTTCTTTTCAAGCTTCTAGACCCTCCTTTTTAAGCTAGCAATCTCATTATGTTGAGTGGTCTTTGTCTGCTCCAAATCAAGAACCCTGTTTTGTAAATTGGTACATAATGCCATCAATTCTTTAAGTTTATGTCTATCCTCATCACTTCGAAGTGTGTTACCTCTTGCGAGCAGTTAATCATTGGAATGTTTAGATACGTTCTCAAACCTAGTTTGAGCAATTATATCTCCCATGGTTTCTTGGCACCTGGACCACCACCTGAATTAGTTCCTTAGGAACTAGATTCATTAGGTGTTGCCTTGGATCGGGTCTTAGTTATGTTACCACTGTCCTGCTCTGCTTCTAAGCTAGAAGCAGTAGTGTCAGCACTCACCAAACTGTCACTCAACTCCTTATGGACAGCCTCCTCTACAACATTTTCACTAGGATCACTAGACTGAGTTACCTGAGTATCCTTTCTCTTAGGCTTCTTAGGTTTTTGTGTCTTTTGAGGTTGAGGAGATGGTTGAATAAAAGTGGGTGTGTAATGGGGATCAGTTGGAATTGCTGAACCTTTACCTATTTTTGATTGGTTTTGTACCATCATTGCTGGAAATAAAGGTGTTACTCTACCAGAAAAACCTTTGCCTATTCTTCTCATATTTCTAAAAATCTTTTTAGTATGAGATGGTGCAATATAAATTCTCTTATGAGATGACATCCCCTCAAGTTGTTGGTCCAAAAAGATTTGCATAAACCTTGGATACATTAAGAATTTGCCAGAAGCATTATCTAAGTTTCTAATCATACTATCAAAAATCAATTTTGAAAAGTTAAATTTCTGATTTGTTGCTAAACAGATAATGGCAGATGCCATAGTACTACTAAACTCATTCCAAACAGTAGTATTTGGACTTAGACACTGCAAGATAGTATGAATTAGAAATTTCCATTGTGGGGAGAAGAATGGTTTATAAAAAGTAAGTTTTTGTGAAATTTTCTCATACCCCATCAATGCAAGTTGTTCAAAAATAGTAGAATTTGGTAAACAATCAACACCTTCCTCATCTGCTAGTTGAAGATCTCTTCTAACAGATGATTCAGTAATGATTATCTTCTTGCCATCTACTAGGGCATGTAACTATTCTTCCCCATTGATAGTTTTGGCCTTGACAGTAGACCAGAACTGTTCAATACAAGAAATATATATTGTAAGATTAACCTTTAATGCATACCTTATAGGGTGTGCAATCAAAAAATCCACAATTTGTTCAAACCCATCACTCTTTGTGGGTTTAGACAAAAACGCGACCATATTATGAGTATCTGCAAACTTTAGATTCGACATTGGTGTTGGGTTTTGATAATGGGTGATAAAATTAAGTTAGGGTTTGTAATTATAGAGTATATGAGAGAATGAAATCGATTAAATGATTTATTGAAACCCTTGATCGAAGTATTTATGAAAAATACCCTCAACAACCCAGCAGTAGTAACTCAGCAGTAGTAAGTTATGCCTAGCGGCATTAACTTTGAGTCACCAGTATTAACTCCAATTCTATTTCAAACAGCTTTTCCATCATCAATCTAACACTTTTCTTTGCTTATCCTGCAAAATGTTAGTCCAAAAACCAAGAAAACACAAGCCATATCAATTTTCACAATTATCACAATATTAATTATACCTAGCAGTATTAAGTATAACTAGCAGCACTAATTATACTTAATAGCAGAAACTTTTAATGACATGAATAACAGTACTAATTTATACAAAACTCTACAAAAACATAAAGAGATAAAATACTTTAAGGATTTAGCATTCCAATGCTAGCAATCAAATATTGAAATGTACTTACATCAAAAGCTTTTGTAAGCAAATCTGGAACATTCTTGTCAGTATGGATTTTGACCATTTGAATCAATTTCTTTTCATTGTAATCTCTAATAAAATGATGTCTGGTCTCTATATGCTTTGTTTTTTTAATGAAAAATAGGATTTTTAATTATGCAAATAGTACTGTTATTGTCAATAAAGATCTTGGTATGCATAAAATTATACCCATAATCAAGTAGTTGATTCTGAATCCAAAGCACTTGTCCACAACAACTTGAAGCAGCCACATACTCAGCTTCTGTTGTGGAATTTGCAACCACTATCTATTTTTTGCACTGCTATGATATTAATCTACATCTAAAGTATTGACAACCTCCTGTTATAGACTTCCTATCCAAGCTTGCTCCAGCATAATCACTATCAGTGTATGCTACCAAGTTAAAAGGAGAATCTTTTGGACACCAAAGGCCCAATTTTGGTTGACCTTTTAAGTACCTAAAAATCCTTTTCACAGCATGAAGATGTGAAACCTTTGGATTGACTTGGTATCTAGCACAGACACACACTGCAAACATGATGTTAGGTCTTAAAGATGTAAGATACACCAATGAACAAATCATTGACCTATACATATGAACATCCACTTCTTTACCATCTTCATCCTTGAGCAAAGGCTTTTGAGTTTCCATTAGTGTGCTTGCAGTCTTGACTTCTATAAACCCAAATTTCTTTAAAATTTCAACAACATATTTATCTTGACTAATAAATATGCCATCCTTCTTCTGCTGCACTTGTAATCCCAAGAAGAATGTAAGTTCTCCCATAGAGCTCATCTGAAATTTCTCATGCATCAACTTCTCAATGCAATGCATAGCTCCTTCTTTGTTAAACCAAAGATGATATCATCTACATAAACTTGAACCAGCAAAATATCACCTTTGTTCCTTTTGTTGAATAAGGTCTTATCAATTTTCCCTCTTTGAAACCCATTGTCCAACAGATATGTTGACAAGGTTTCATACCAAGCTCTAGGAGCTTGATGTAGTCCATAGAGTGCTTTTTCAACCTTTTATACTCTATCAGGAAAGTTTGGATCTTCAAATCCTAGTGGATGACATACTTACACTTCTTCTTTAATCTTTCTATAGAGAAAAGCACTTTTTACATCCATTTGATACACTACAAAATATTTAAATGAAGCATAAGCTAAAAATAGCCTAATTGCTTCAATTCTTGAAACAGGGGCAAAGACTTCATCATAGTCAATCCTTTCTTCTTGTGTGTACCCTTGAGCAACCAATCTTGCTTTATTTCTTATCACAATTCTCCTTTCATCCTTTTTATTCCTGAAAACCTATTTAGAGCCTATAGCCCTTTTTACATTTGGTAAATCCAACTAAAGTCCAAACTTCTTGTAACTTAAATTGTAGAAACTCTTCCTGCATCACCTCTATCCATCTTGGATCTTTCAATGCATGAATTACCTTTTTGGGTTCTTCCTGTGATAAAAAGCAAGCAAACAAGCAGTTTTAAAGGTCTTTATGGTTTGTTCTTTGTTGAATAGTACTAACAAACTCATGTTCCTCCAAATTCTTTGACATCTTTCTTGTTTGTGTAGCTGATTGCAAATCTCTAATCACTTGATTAAGAGGATGATCTTTATGAATTCTTATAGTTGGATTAGGACTGACTTGGATTGTTGTATCCAAATTGTTCATGTCAGCCATTGCACCATCAACTTCATCATCTTTTGAGAAGTCAAATATGCTATAATCTTCCAAAGCATGTAAATTTGGATCAAATAGAAGTTCAATGCTTATTTTTCCACCAACAACATTAACTTCATTTGTGTCAGCAACATTAATAGTTGAACTAACAGTATTAACATTGTTAGTGCTGTTAACATTATCATCCTTCTCTTGATCTTTACATTCACTATCTTTTCTTGGATCTTCATCAGCCTTCTTTCCTTTCCATCATCACTTGAAGGTTTGGATCTATCATCATGAAAACTCTTTGGATCTTAGGAAAATGGTGGATTAGCAGTCCATAATGGTATCAAAATGTAATCTTTGACAGGTTTTGTCTCCTTTCTAGCTTGACCTGCATTATCACTTGCTTTTGTACCTGCAAAACCATTAGACTGTATACCTGTAACAATTGGCTCATAATTCATTGTTCCTGTTAGCGCATCAATATCAAATACCCAATCTGGTCCAGTACCTATAACATTAGGTGTACTCTCACTAAACTTAATATGCAAATTTTCTTCCACTATCCTTGTTCTACTATTGAATACTCTAAAGGCTTTACTATTTAAAGAGTATCCAACAAAGAAACCTTCATCAGCCTTACCATCAAATTTGCCTAAGTGATCTATGGTATTGAGAATGGTAACAAGACACCCAAATGGTCTTATAAAACTTAAGGTTGGTATTCTACCATGAATAAGTTCATATGGGGTCTTGTTATGAGGCTTAACTACTAACACTCTATTTTGCACATAGCAAGCAGTATTAACTGCTTCTGTCCAAAAAGTAGTTGGTAACTTAGAATCAGCTAGCATAGTCCTAGCAGCCTCAATTAGTATCTTATTCTTTCTCTCAGCAAATCCATTTTGTTGAGGAGTTCTAGCTATACTAAATTGTCTCAAAATACCCTTCATCTCACAAAATTGATTCATTTCTCTATTTTTGAACTCAGTTCCATTATCACATCTAATCACCTTAACCTTGTGATCTACTAGATTTTCTATCCCAGTTATAAAGGACTTAAGAATGCCACTAGTCTCATCCTTAGTAGCTAGAAAGAAAACCCATGTAAACCTACTATAATCATCTGTGACAACTAGGCAATACATTTTCTTTATAAGGCTTATTTTACAAATGTTGGACCTAACAGGTCCCATATGCAAACAATGTAAAGGAAGACTGATATGAGTCTTGTGGTTTGGACTTACAAGAGGGCTCTGCGCTTTTTCTTTTGACAAGCAACATAGGGTATTGATCATTTTTAAAAAGTTACGGAAGTAAACCTCTTGTACAAGATATCCTTAACCAATTTATTTATGGTTTTAAAATTTAAGTGACCTAGCCTTCTATGCCCTAAGTTTTAGATTCATCAGATTGGCTTTTTATAAAAAGGCAAGTTAAACCCCTTTAGGAACTATGTTCTTAAATCAACACTATTACTGATTGTTCTTTCTAGAACTGTAAGAAAACTTGACTTTCTCAATTAACTTAAAGTTTGGAGATAAAAACAATACATTCAGGTGTTATAAAAAGAACACTATTCTTTATCACACATTTGTGAGACACTAAAAGAGATTAATCTTCAACTCATTCACAAAATACAAACATTTTCAAATCTAGATTACCGAGTTTCAAATGGTACCTTCTTTTTCCTATGATTTTCCTCCCATTTAGGGTTCCGCCCAAAAGCAACATATCCTCCATCTATCTCTTCATAGTCTGTAAGATAGGACATGTTCCCTGTCATTGTCCTTGAGCATCCACTATCAATCACTCCTTGATCCTGTAAAATCTATTTGTGGATTTCCCTGCACATTAGATAAGAAAATCATTTCTTTTGGGGATCCAAGCCATCACTGACTTGGATCTGCCTTGTGCATCAATATAATCAAACTTTTGTAGGGTGATTGATGCACTGTTGTGTTTAGAAACATGGTCTAAAAACTTTATCTTATAGTTTTCAAACCCCACAACTGATGCCTTAACAACATTAAAATTATTTTCCTTAACAACATTAACTACTGCTTTTGGCCTAACAGTATTAATATTTTTACCCCTAACAGTATTAACCTGATTAATAAGTTACTGTTTTTAAAACGTTGGTGTTCTTATGAATGGCCTCTTACCAGTTGAATGTGCTGTTTAGAAGATATGACATTGGTCCAGCAGCACTTCACTATTTTTTTGAGTGAGCATCTTAACTTGATCTAGCAGTATTAACCATACCTACTGCAGTTTTTTGAAATATTTGTCTAACGAGTATTAATTGATACAAATCCATAACGTTCTATAAGTACTGGCTCCTTGGAACCAAAGTTCTTTTTTAGCACAATGTGAGTCTTTTTGGCAAAGTTTTGATGATTCACCCTTTGAGCATTGTTCCATAACAGGTTAACCATACCGTTGTGATTTGAAACTGTTTTTGATGGTAATTGCAATCAAACCTACATGATCATCAGCTTCCACATACATAACAAGCCTTATTAAACATCTTAAAATTGCTTCCTAGTTTTTGAGACATCATATTGTTTCAATTTCTTTAATTGCCTCTTGGACTGTGAGTGTTTTGCCTATGTTGCTCAACTTGTTTAACAGTTTTCCTAGCAGTTATTTCTTGTTGTTTAGATTTGACAAACTCTTTCTTAACAATACTAGGCCTAACTATTTTCTTTTTAGTTTTAGGCTGAGACACATCCTTTTCCTCATCATCTGAAACCCATTATTTAATAATTGGGGCATCATCATTAACTACCTTAGGCTCTTCTTCACTAGACATAGCTTTACAGTTCTCAACTACAGGCTTATTAGCAAACTCATCTAAACCAATAAAAGACAAGTCAGGTGTTGGAGGCATGAAATTTCCTGTGTATGGAGGTGGAGCTGCATTATAATTTTCATAGCCTAAACCTTTCTTGCAATTGTCAACTATCTGACACTCTATGAGCTTGTTTAAACTTTTAGATGCATGTTCAAATTTATCTACATTAAGTTGAATGCCATCTTTTTCCTTTTGAACTGTTTCAAGCTTCTTTCTAAGCTCTCTAATAGTTATTTCTCCTATATGAATTTAAAATTTTAAGCCCTTAATATCTTGTAAATAAATAGACTCATTTGCTTTATAAACTTCAAGTTTTTCTTCCACTAACTCTAAACCTGTCTTATAATCTAGAACCATTAACTCAAATTTCTTTAAATCTTTTAATAGTTGATCATTTTAAGATTTAAGAAGTTCAACAGTTTCCAAACAAGATTTTGAACAAATAAAATCATTGGATACCTCTGAGTTAGAACTTGAAGATGAGAAAGCCATAAGTACATAATTGGGCCCTTCCTCTGCCTGATCAATCCAGTCATATCCACCAAGACCATCACATGACACCAAAGTTATGGAAGTAGATGTTTCCATAGGCATACTCCTTCTTGAGCTTTACTTGTTTTTGTTGTCTTGATTTCTTGGAGCATTGCACTCTCTAGCAAAATGTCCCCTTTTGTGGTAGTTGTAGCACTCTACTTTGGACTTATCAAAACCAATAGTCTCATTGCCATTAACAGTAAGCTCCTTCCTGTATTCTTCAAAAACTTTCTTGCCCTCATAGTCAACATGGCCATTTGCCATCTCAAATCTATCTCTTCCATGTCATCTGGATGGATTTGTTGCAACTCCTCATTTACAAGTTGAGAACTATTTGGTTAACTAGTAAAGAATGCACAAATAACAACATCACTCAAGTTATCAATATATGTAGGGTTAGCAGCATTAACTTGAGTGCTAGCAGTAGAAACTCCATGAGCAGTATTAACTGTTTCATTAGTGCTGCTAGTGTTGTTATTTAAAGTGGACACCAAAGCCATGTTCTGTATGCTTGAACTTGAGCTAGACATACCTTTAACTTTTGGTTCATACACCTTGAGGTTGTTGTTGTTGTAGAGATCATCCATGCTCATTGTATCCAAATCAGCTTTATTCCTCCACACAACAGCATGTGTGTTCCACTCAGGTGACAAACTTCTTAATAACTTTTGATTAACATCTTCTTGTGAAAGTTTTTCACCTAAAAGCTTCAACTGACTCACAAGCTTTTTAAGCCTATCAAAAGTTTGATCAAACATCTCTAAACTTGGAGCAGTGAAGTTTTCATATTGCTGCCTTAAGAGATTCCTTTTAGTCTTTTTTGTAGCTTCATTCCCACCAAATCTCTTTTTAACAACTTCCAGCAACTTCTTAGTATCCTTTATAGAGTTAAACTTTAATTGATGTTCATTGGGAATGCTCATCATTAAAGTACTTCTAGCTTTCACCTCTAATCTTCTCTGAGCCTTTTCTTCAGCAGTTGTAATAGGCATCACTGTCACAACACCTTCCATAGTTGTTGTTTTTGGCAAGGTTGCACCATTCTCTATGACTTCCCACAGTGCATAGTCTATCATCTGGATATATTGTTCAATCCTCATCCTCCAGATCTCATACTCACCAGGTTTGAGCATGGGAACTTTGGATGCAGCAATCATGTGTGCAGAATCTTGATCCATATCTTTGTATAAAAACAAGTTCTTCTTATTCAAAGCTTCTCAACAAGCTCTGATACCACTTGTTGATCCTACTTCAATAGATCGAATTCCTTAAGCTTGTTTAAGGTTTAGTTATATTAGATAAATCTAACACAACTATAGTAGAAACTTTGTTTGAATGTATTAAAGATTATGCGGAATCTAATCTTTAATATTAAGAAGAATTCTTAATGAAACACTAATTCAAAACAAATAAGATCTAATATTATTAATAATAATATGAATACTCTCAACGTATTAGGGTTATAAAGACCTTGAAGCTAAGAATAATAAAAGATAAAAACATAAAAAACTCTATACCCTAGGACCTCCTTTTATACACCAAGGAGCCCTAGTCGGCTTACAGTACTTTCCTAAGTATCCATAATCCTTTCTATAAACAAAATAACTTAATACATATCATATAAGCAGTACTAACAATAAACAATACTAACTTATTAACACTAGCAGTATTAACTTATCTCTGAGCAGTCTTAACCTTGAGGAGTAGTACCTTTGTACTAGCCGTAGTAACTTATCACTAGCAGTAGTAACTACTTAGAATTTTTCACTAGTAGTACTATCTAGCTTAGGTCTACTCGCAAGATTCCTATCAAGTGAGATTTGTAATCTCTTGTCAATCAACTTTCTCATAGTCTACCTTTTTCTTTATGTGTTTGTTTTGTAATTTCCATTAACTCTTCCATTCTGTATCATGGGGAATGCGAATCCACAATTACCACCCTTTCCACTTCCACCACCATACCCATATAATACCTCACTTAGGGATGTCTATGCACCATATGAGCCTTTACCTAGGATGGATTTTTATGATTAACCCTCATGTTTAGGATCAAATATCATTAGTGAGGCCCTTAGGAAAAGTGACCAAGTGTATCAAAATCTTATGGAGAACTCCCTTGCCTTAAACCAAAAGTTGGATGAATTAATAGAATCACTTAAGTTACTACATAAGAAAACTAATAAGGAGGATTTAGCAAAACATGAGTACCGTGAACAACAAGACCTAAGTTTTGAAAATGCAAACTTTGAATCTCAAGCCCCTCCATCATTTGATGTATACATACCGCTCGTGATTATAACCCAAGAGAAGTAGATGAGACTATAGGAATCCTGATGGAGGTCGAACCTTTGGATCATACAAAACTAGAGGATTTAGGCTTGAATACTTGTGATATCATCAAATAACGTCATAATTTACTATCATTTATCGCATCTATTTTACCCACTTTTATGTAATTATTGCAAGATATTGGTACTTAATTACTTAAAGGTTATTATTGTAGTAATTATGGAGTCACTTGTGAAGAAGAAGCAAAAAGGCGCAATTTTAGAGCTTAAACGAAGACATTTGAAGAAAGTTGAATTCTGCATCAATACGTCATATCCAGCAAAGAAGATACGGCATATCAGCGCCAGCTCATCACAAGAACGCGTATTGATTAATTCTCGATCCGGCGTATCCACTACTCTCCAATACGCTGTATGCACAGCTATCCATCAGTCAAAGATACGTATTAAACATATTGAATGAAGGTACATATTCTTAGGATTGATTTGATCTATCAATGGACTCAATAAAATAAACCCTATACCGCCGTATTCACCTCCTTGGATATGGTCGTATCAAGTGATTTTCAAGAAAACAAGAACACCCTAATAAAAACAGACCTCAAAAACGAGTTTCGGTTTGCAAAAACAAATTCTTTGTATAATAGTACTCTGAAGGATCAAATTTCTAAAGCAAAAAAGACACCAAGAGTCGATGCAACCATTCCTAATTCCATAGAATGAACATCTGTGTAATTCTTACTTTCTTAATCATTCATCGATTTTTCAATAGTGTTTTAGATACACTTTATTATAAGACAATAGATATGTGGGCTAATACCGCTCGGTATTATCCATATTAAATGAAGAATATAATTTTGGTTGATTTAATCTGGCTTGCTTAATTATCGTTGTTTGTTAAATTATGTTGTATCCATCATACTATGTTTATGTGCTTGAGCATGCGACCTGTCATTCAACTGGGTCTATGGAGACCTAACTATAACCTAGATGCTTGGATAGCTCTCCAGTTGTATTTTTGTATGCCCGGACAAAAGGTTCACAAATGACAACATTGTCCTTACCCATTGATTATTAGCTTAGTTGGAACCAGGCAGGAAGAAACCCGATAATTATTCAGCCCAGAATTGTATATTAATTAATTAGTAAATTGATTTTGGTGGTGGACTATTAATCGGCGTATAAAGCATGGACTATCGGCGTATAAAGCAACATCAATCAATAAGTGGGTAAAGTCTCGATGGGCTAGGGTCTTAACAGGATCACCACTGCTTTAATTCCTTATGGTAGATTATAATTAGACTAAAGGATGCTTTATGCGGATGAGTTAATCGTGACAGGCTTGTTCGTGTCTAGGTCTTAGGAAGAAGTACCGCCTAAGTCTTAGGAATGATATGCCGCCTCGAGATAAGCAAGCCATTGCACTAATTAATCAAACCTGCATTTAATTGGATTTAATATGGTTAATACAGTTTTCTATTATTTGGCTCGTACCGCTCTCTTGTCTTGTGTTATTTTTCTTTAGTTTATATTGCGCTTAGAATTGTTATTTGTCACCATAAACATGTGCCAGTCTCTTAGGCTGAAAACCCCCCATCTTATTAGACAACGTATATAGCATAGGTTTAACCAGTAATTAGACTAATCTAGAATAGAATAAATACTAATAGGATAATTAGTTAACTCTTACTCTTAGTGTTCGACACCCTACTTACCGCGAAGCTACATCCTGACCGGGTACTCTCCCCGTTAAAGTGTTGTCTTTAGGTTAGTCGGCTAAATATAAATGTAAAACCCTGATATCTATAATTAACACCTATACAACGACACATCAAAGTTTTTGGCGCTGCTGTCGGGGAGTGATTAGTTTAATCTTTATTCTTTTTAGTATTTCTAACCTTTAACTTGTTTAGTGTAAAATTATTAATTCTGATTCCTAACTGCTAATTGTTTAGTTTAATCATTTAAATTCTGTTTGTATTTATCTACATTTAAATTGTTTGCCTTAAATTTCTGCATTTAATTGTTTTATATAGTATATTGTTCTGACTGATCACCAGATACGGCGTATCCACCAGTTGGATACTGCGTATCTAACCTTCTGATCAAGACAGCGTATTGAGTTTTATTGTCTAAACGGTGTATCTGTTTCTCGACAATACGGCGTATTCATTAAACTCTATACGGCGTACTGCTATTCAACAGACTAATATGACGTATTCTGCTCAATAGAATACAGCGTATCTATTATCTGATATAGTACCAATTTTTCGTAATCGATTTCCTGTTTATTCCTTTATGTGTTCCCTCTATCAAAAACACATACTACTGATCATTTGTGCTCATTCTCAGGAAAATTGTTTGACGAAAAAGATTGCAATGGCAAAACCTGGTTTGAATGGGACCTATACTCACCCCTGCCTTCGCAACCCGGATCCTGCTAAGCAAAATCCAACAAGAGTGCTAAAATAGAACTCAACACTGAATTAATCATGAAACTAAGCAATAAAGCTTATGATGGAACCAAAACCGATGACGCAGTTGACCATATTACTAGATTCCTTCAAATTATTGATCTAGCTAAGACCCCTGACGTCAACATTGAACAACTTTGCGTCCTGACATTTCCATACTCTCTGACTGGAAAAGCGCATCAATGGTGGGTGCACGAAAGAAATTCAAAGATTACTTCATGGGTAGAAATAGTTGACAAATTCTTTTACAAATACTATTCTCTATCCCGTGCTAGTAAATCAAATGATGCTAATGTTAGGGAATGTCACTTAAGATTCATGAATTGGTTGACCTCAAAATTTAAAAACCATTGGAAGTTGAGTAGTGCAACTAAAAATGCACTTTGGAATTTTTGGGAGAAAGGATACGATAATGATACACTCGATTATGATGAAGAATCAAGTGATGACGAAAGCAATAATGGAGACCATCGTCCATTTCTTGATCACCACCAGAATGATAATAACAAGGGTGACGAAAACAACCAGAAGGAGCGTAGCGATCACTCTAACGGACAAAAAAACTCTATTCAAAATGACGCACCACAATCCAGTAATAATAAACCGAACGAAGGAAGGTGCAGAATGGACAAATTTGAGGTGATCAAATACTCAGTCGGAGACAATGAAGAATTTTTAGGATTTCGAGCGCTCGAACACAACTCTTGGAATCAAACTGTTAACGGAGTGTCTAGTATCTACCTTGATATCTTCCGCAAAAAGGACGAAGGGTGGACCGTGACACGCATCAAATAAATGAAGAGTGTGAAATGAATAAGGTCGAACTTAATGACCGGCTGAAACAAACGTGCTCCCTGGGAGATAACCCGGTTACATTTTTAATTGTTTGTCGCATTTAAATTATTTGAATTTTATTTTATAATTGAGTCTGTCTGCCCAGACATACATACGGCGTATCGAACCCCTCTGGATACGGCGTATGCATGTCTGGACAATTATCAGTTTTTAATTTCCAGTATTTAATTGTTTTCACAGGATTACATACTGTGTATCCTAGGGTTTGCGATACGGCGTATTGTAACCTGTACAGTTGTGTGTTTAAATGTTTACTTGTATTGTAGGTTAGCGAAAGCACGAATTGCACAAACGTCTTCTAACTCTTATGCAGGACCTTGCTGTAAACGAAATCGACTTTAAAGTATAGTCTGAAAATACCTCGTGTTGACCTCTCTCGGGCATTTTGAAGCTCTCGTCAACACTCTTTTTGCTCAAACACTCAAAATGGAAAACCATTCGGAGCAAACTATCAAGGAAGTTTCCTCGTTCTAATTCTTTTCCCATATTATTTAACTGTTTATCTATACAACGAGGACATTGTATAAATTAAGTGAGGGGATGGAGAATTAGAACGTACTTGTCCTCATTTTCACAAATAAAATGCTAACATGACTAAAAATGGATCAAATTTTAAATAAAAAAAATTAGCATAACTTTTTGTGAAAAATCACTAGTTACATTACCTAGCGCACTATAACCCTTAATGTCTATTTGTGAGAATTAAGCCTATCCGTTTCTAATTGCTTACTAAAATTCCACAAAAATATGAGTGTGTCGGTAATGTAGTGGACTTTAGAACTTGGCCTGGTATATCACTCGAGACCTCAATGATGAGTACTATGAATTTAGATGGAGTTACATGCTTGACTGGTAAACTTCTTGGATTAAACCAAAAAGCCTACATGTCGTAATATTAACTAATTACACTGGTCAGTTAACCCCCGTGTAACCCTTTTGCTTACTCTCATTTTTAGAGTAAAGATACCCCTAGAACAACCTGCTGAGCCATTCCTTTCTTTTTCCTACACCAATAAAAATTGTTTCGTTTCACCTTTACACCTTAGCCTACCGTGTAGATTATAGTCTATTTGATCAAAAGTTGTTAGTCTCTTTTGTGTAAAGTTTTGTAGTTCCTGCGTCAAAGTGAAAATTTCTCTATCTATGTAATGGTCAGGAAAATTGCACAATGCAATAGGAATGTTTGTAGCTCGTGTGTTTTTGCTACTTTCACAATTATGTATTATGTCCGAAAGAAGAAAAGTTTAAGAGAAAATTAGCCGAACAAATGATGATTATGATGACGGTGAAATTACGCCGAGATTTATGATGTATTATTGAAAAAAATGAAAACGAAAAAAAAATTTAAAAGAAAAAAAAAGAATGACGAAAAAGATAGTCGGTTCATAGAGCTTACACCGATGAAATTATTTGAAAGGATCGATTATTCGTTGATACGCAAAAAAAATCAACGATGTAAAGTATTGTAAAAGGTAGCCGATATCACCACTTATTTTGTAAATGTATGTAAAGTTCGGGATGTAAGGGAAGTTGACCATTATAGGAACGCCAACTTAGGTTGTCATTGTCATCTATGATCGAGACGCTTGTTTATAAGTTCGAGTCTTTGTCATGGAACGGTCGGGGAAAGTTACTAGCAACCGCACCTTATTTGTTGGCTTTAATCTATTTGTTTGTTTATTTTATTTAACAACAATTTTACTTCCCTTTCCTGATAACTAACCTTAGGATCTACTCGAATGAGGATGTGTACGAGCATGGATGTCTATTCTGTCGATACGGCCATGTATTCATGTCTCAGCTGCCTTGTTTGACGACGACCT
>BQNB010020274.1:0-63506 GCA_026074375.1 Tanacetum coccineum | reverse complement strand
GGTTTTGCCCCTTAAAGCTATAAGCTGTTTACAGCTTATGTCGGCTTATTTATAAGCCGAAATTTGGGGTTCTTATTTTTCTTAGGTTAGTTGTAGTGCAAAGTATTTTAGGAAAAAATTTCAGAATTTTTAAAAAAAGTTTAGTATTTTTATAATTTAATTTCGTTGAAAGTTTTAAAAATTCATAGAAAATTCAAAAATTATCAAAAAAATAAATTTTTTTTTTAGAAATCTTTCTTTAGTCATAATTTACGTAGGAAAAATATAAAAACCTTTGTAGGGTTAATTTTTTAAACTTTTGATTTTTAAAGAACGGGTCCCGGGTACGGATTTTGTCTTGACTCGTTTTTGGGTCAAACGACCTCCGTTTTCAGTCCAGCCTCGTTGGGGATAAACGACCCGGGAACATTCTATACTACTTCCCGGTTTTATTGATTGTGTGTTTAGATTATATATTTTATTATATATAGTTTAACATCAATCAGCCCACTTCAAATGCTAATATTATAAAATAAAAATAATAAAAATAAATCATAATTATCTTAAAATAAAGTAAATTTATTCATATTAATTAATCATACAAATTATAAATATATATTAAACAACGAATTGTTGTTGGAATAAATTTTTTTCACAAGTAACGATGTAAAAAAAATAATAAATAAAATTCTTTTCAAAACGCACCCTAAAGTATGCTAAAAGTTACAAAACTGACCTTGAACTTTAACCTATTTACGGGTTTTTATATAAGAAACTTTATTTATCAAATATGGAGCGCATATCTATCGATTCCTTCAAAAAAATGTCACTGAAAAGATCATCGAATTGCGAACAAAACGAGCACAATATTGCAATTCTTTTGACATGCGTACAATTTTATAAAAAATGTTAAAGTTTAATATATATATTAAAAAAACAATTTTCAAAACGCACCCTGAAGTATGCTAAGCGTTATAAAACCGACCTTGAACTTTAACCTATTTACGACTTTTTTATATAAGAAACTTAAATTTATCATAACGCATATCCATCGATTAATTGAAGACAAAATGTTATTGAAAAGATCGTCGAATTGCGAACAAAGTGAGCCCAATATTGCAATGTTTATGACATGTGTAC
The DNA here is from genome assembly GCA_026074375.1 of Tanacetum coccineum. Lineage (NCBI taxonomy): Eukaryota > Viridiplantae > Streptophyta > Magnoliopsida > Asterales > Asteraceae > Tanacetum > Tanacetum coccineum. Next base: position 62,387 of record BQNB010020274.1, on the reverse strand, counting down.
GATTTTATAAAAAATGTTAAAGTTTTATGTATATATATATATATAGGGAAGGGATCAAGTGAGAAGAAAAAGTATAATGAGAAGAATAAGAAGGATTTCTAGCCACACATTTTAAATAGGAAGGAGAATTTTAAGGGGAGATGCATGCATTTTTGTAGGTGCATCTGAAATGTGTGGTTGTGGTTTCTTCTTATCATTCTCATTATAAGTATTCTTCTCATTTGATCCTTACTCTATATATATATATACAAAAAATATTTACGAAAATAGTCTTTGAGGTTATCGCTTCGTTGCAAGGTGAATCCCAACGCACGAGTTACGGACCTCTTTAAAAAAAGCAAAGGGGATATATAAAAAAGAGTTAATTACATGTTTAGTCCTTGTGGTTATGCCAAAATTTCATGTCCTGTCCTAAAAACCCATTAATTACACCAGACGTCGGTTGTCAAAAGGGGTTGACCAACCCTTTGACCCTAACACTATCCAATTTTTCGTTAAGTTTCCTTTTCGTCAGGGGAAAATTCGTCCGTTCACATTTATTATACCACAAGGACCAACAATGTTACCCTATTTCTTTACCACCATCTCCCGCCAATTCCACCTTATAACTCCTAGTCGATACCATCTCCTCATTTATTCCCAATTCACCCAATCAAAAACTACTCCAAAGAACCCTAACCCTTAAGATCAATTACCTTATGTTTTTGTGGGCATCTTGCAGTCACTTGAACATCATGGACTGATACTAATCCAGGTCATAGGTTCCTTGCATGCCCATAGATCAATGGTGAATGTTGTATTTATTTTGACTGGGTGGATCCCCCCATGTGTCAAAGAGCATTGAGGATAATACCGGGTTTGTTAAGGGTGAGGAATAGGATGTAAGCTTATATGATGGTGCTTGTGCAAGCAAACAGGAACTTAAAGAAGTATTTGATTTTCAGTTGGTTAGCATTTGCCTTTTACCTACTTTTACCTTAGGTCTAGTGGTTGTTTAGTGGTTCTCTTTTGGTGTACTTTGATGAAAGTTGTAGTTTGATGATGTAGGTTTATGTTTATGACCTTGGATGATCTTATGTGTTGTTGTCTGATGTTGTTTATGTAAGAACCAATGGTTTTGGTATTGAAGTAATGCAAAATTGGTCTATTTTATATACATTGTTTTTTTGTTTAGCATTTAGTTTTGTTGTATTTGTTGTATAAAGCAACCATGTTTGACTTTAGAAGGTCAAACTCAGTAAATGTACACTCTAATGTTTACCAAAACATACTCTAAATGTCACTTGGGAAGAAATGAGCCTGTTTGACCATGTACACTCTAAATGTTTACCAAAACATACTCTAAATGTCACTTGGGAATAAATGAGCCTGTTTGACCTTAAACTCAAACATGACAGTTGACCAAAACTCAAACATAGCAATATGACCAAAACCAATGAGCCTGTTTGACCTTAAAAATAGGCAAATTAAGGAAAATGACCAACAATGTACACTACATGACAGTTGGCTTTAGAAGGTCAAACTCAACAAACATAACATGATTAACCAAACATAGAGTTAATACTTCTAATTTAGAATTTAAATTACATAATACTTCTAACCAAACATAGAGTTAACCAAACATAATACTTCTAATGATTAACCAAACATAGAGTTATTACATGACAAATAGAGCTAATACTTATAATCCAAATTACATGACACTTAACATAATTCATATTGTTCAAAGATCCACTGCATAATAACTGAACTAAGATGACAATTTACTTGGGTTGTGTCTGCTGGTAATTTTCTTAGTCAATCTTTGTGGTCCAGAACTTGAAGCTGGTCTTGGTGCCTGAAAACCTTAACTAGGTCTTGCACTATGTTGAGTTGGTCATTGGCTTGTTGTGCTTGGTGTTGCACTAGGTTGACTAGCACCAGCAGTTTGACTTGAGGCATTCCTTGCACCAGCAGCTTGTCTTGCACCAGCTTGACCTCTTGCACCATCTTGACCAAATACATTCCTTGCACCAGCAGCTTGTCTTGCACCAGCTTGACTAGAAACACCAGCTTGACTTGTACCACCTTGACCCTTGTAGCCTTTCCTGTTGTGACCCACATTTCCCATATTTACTACACTTGACTGACTTGCCCTTCCTAGAAAGCTTGCCTGATGAAGCACTTTGACTTGAAATCTCATTATATGACTTATTCATATTCTTTGATAGCCTACTAACTTGGGGTTTGTGAATAGGTGGTATTATGACTGTTGCAGATTTAACTATTGGCCACATCTTCATGCCATTACATGGGTTGATCTTGAATAAGTATACATGTGCCTATGTTTCAAGTCCGTAAGCAACATGAACATATTGTTCAGGTATATCAACTCCTATTGAATTCTCAGACATGTTGTATATTGCAGCCACGACATGTTTACATGATATTCCAGTCAGCTCGCACTTCCTACAATAACACACCCTTGTGTCCATGTTAACAATACACTGATCCTTGTAAGGCCCAGTTACTTGATATAAATGACCTCCATTCTAATGAACAATGTACTTGTTGGAAAGCGTGGTCTAAAATCCTAATATTACTTTAAAATGAGCTACGCATCGGATACAGTTCACATATAGCATACATAATTAACATAAAATGTAAACAAGTAAACATACCTTTAGCAACCAAGCTAGTGACGAATCGTAGACACTTCGAGTACATGGACGTGTGTAATAACGTGCAAACCAAACACCACTACGAGTTAGTAATATAAGTAACATCTACATGTATCCACACTACACGTCGAACAATACCACCCGAATGCTAGTTCTTCAACCAATGATTAAGTGAACACCAATAATAACAAAACAAAAAAACCCTAAAGCGAGGTGTTTGTTTTCGTCGACCAAGGAGAAAAAGAGAAGAGAGGGATAAAGGTTATGAGCTCTAGGGTCCTTCTTATATAGTATATGTATTTAGGGTTTTCCTAAAATACATAACTTGGAGGAAAAGATAGCTCAAAACCCAACCCATCACCCTATTGGGCTTGGATCCGGTCGAAACCCACACAACACCCCTTTGGTGTTGACATTTTGACTTTTTCTTTATTTATGAATAATTAAATTTAATTACCCATTAATCAAAAAGCCTTATTTGTTAATTATTCATAATGAACGAATTAACGATCGTCAGTGTTCCATCGTTGATTCGTATATTATTATGAATGATAAATATACAAATATATTATAATAAACATCAATAGAATGACATCTAAGTGTAAACGTGTGTGACCCCGTAGGCTCACGTATTTCCAACTATTTAAATATCCGTATGACATGAGCACAAACCAACAGTATTTAGTAGCTTTTTTATGGCATCAAAGATAACTATCACAGAAGGAGTAAGTGGTCCAACATTCTTAGCTATCACATTCTGAACTACAACAATCCTCTTCATTAAGTAATCTTTGATATATTCCATACAATTAATGATGGGTTGATCTCTGCCATCAACTAACTGCCTATTGAACACCTCACAGATGTTGTTTAAGAGTAGATCACATTTGGCTCTGCCTGTTAAACAAATGACACACTATATAAGCATATGACCAATTATTAATATGCTTTTGTCTAGTGTGAGTTAGTTAATTACCTGAAAAATAGGATCTGGTCTATTGTTCAGCTGGAATCTTCATCAACCAATCATAAGCAGCATAATTGAATGACTTGAGCTCAACCATCTTTTTGTGAATTCACCAACAGAAGTGGCTTTGGCTGCATTCCAAAGCATCTCCTTGTATATACCTCCTTTAAACTGGGACTTCATATTCTCATGAACATGCCTAACACAGTACCTATGTTCAGCACTTGGAAACACACTTGTAATTGCTTGTATAAGTCCTTGTGGAAAGTTAAGGTTAAGGATGAGATTAAAAGTTTACCTGCTCTCAGTTTACATAAAACACATGACAAATTATACAATAAAATGTGTACCCTTTGCCTATCAAAAATGAAAGTGTAATTGAAGTTGGCTTCTATACCAAGATCTTCTTCAAGTAAGTTTAAAAACCAACACCAAGGTGTATTTGCGAACTTGACTTTCGCGGCAGCTTGCTACTACATTTGGTCTATTGTTCAGCTGGAATCTTCATCAACCAATCATAAGCAGCATAATTGAATGACTTGAGCTCAACTATCTTTTTGTTGAATTCACCAACAGAAGTGGCTTTGGCTGCATTCTAAAGCATCCCCTGGTACATTTAATCTATGACTTCATATTCTCATGAATATGCCTAACACGGTACCTGTGTTTAGCACTTGGAAACACATATGCAATGGATTGTATAAGTCCATGTGGACAGTTAAGGTTAAGGATGGGATTAAAACTATACCTGTTCTCAGTTTACTTAAAAAACATGACAAATTATATATTAAAATGTGTACCTTTTTCATGTCAGAAATGAAAGTGTAATTGAAGTTGGTCTCTATACCAAGATCCTCTCCAAGTAAGTTTAAAAACCAACACCAAGATGCCTTACTTTCTGCTTCAACTATAACATATGCTACTAGATAAATCCCATTGTTTGCATCAACCCCAACTGCTGTTAGTATTTGACCTGGCCAAGGACCTGACATGAAGCATCCATCTAATCCTAAGATTTCTCTGCCACAAGCTCTAAAACCTTGTTTTAGAGCTCCCAAACCCACATACACCCTTTTAAAAGTTCGTGTCAAAGACTTTGGATTTGGTTCTTGTTGTACATCAATCCTAACAGTTGTGCCTGGATTTTGATTAATCAATTCTTGGGCATATTCTCTAAGCAGTGAATACTGCTCTCTGAAACTGCTTGTAATTTTATAAGTTGCAATTCTCTTTGCCTTAAAAGCTTTCATCTTTGAGACTCCCACATCAAATTGTTTCTGCATTTGATCTTGAACTACCCTCACAGGAATATCAGGATTAGTAGCAAGTGTTTTGATAACATGATCTGAAAGAAACCTAGATGTACATGCTTTAATTTCTCTTGATTGTATGCATTTGTGATCTTCAATTAATGTTTTACCTTCCATCTGCATCCATTAGAGTGTGCAACAAGCATTGTACAAGGGCATAAGTATTCGCCTTTTTTTCTTTTGTTTAATGACCTTTTTACCCTTCCCCTAGACTGTTTTGTCTTTGCCTAAAATATTCTGCTTGCCACTAATGTTGTTCTCTCTAATGACTGGACCACCTTTTGTTTCAGAAAATACATTTTTACCCATATCAGTATCACTTGCAACATAAGGGATCAAGGCTGGAATTGTGCCTTCACATCTAACTCTCACCCTTTTTTTTTTATCATTTTTACCAATATTAGCCTTCGCCTAGTTTCAAATGAATGTTTTCTAACTCTTCATGTCACAATTTCATTAGTAGAAAACTGCTGGCCTAAGTAGAAGTAATACTTATTGTGACCCTTGTTTTTTTTGCTTGCCTATTCTTTTTAATTCCCTATGTTGAATTCTCCTTTGAGAATCAATTTCATTATCTAAGTCACTGCCAAATGAGTCATAATCAATGATATTTATATCATGTTCCTGAACCTCAACAACACCTATACTTAAATCATGTCTATGGTCTGCATTTGAAATTGAAATTATTCATACTCACATGAACATCTTCAACTATATGCTCATCATCATCAAACACTTCATCATGCTTTTGATCATAATCCAAATCCTCTGAATCACTACCACTTGTATAATTTTCTTCTGTGTTACTCTCTTCTTCTGATTCATTATCTGCTTCCACCTCTACTTATTTGAACTTCCCAATAGGACCAACCTCTTATGTCTCAAATAGCATATGCAAGTCAAACACATCATCAACTGTAGAACTGTTACCTACATGAACTACCATATGCTTCCCAGTGATGTTGTCCCTATTGATATGCTTCCTAGTGTTTGCATAGTCACCTAGTATCTCATCAAGATCTCCAAAAGGATCATCAGCACTCTCTAAACAATTGGTCCTTCCACATAACTAGCAGGCTGCTTTTTACTCAAAATTTTTATTACTTTACCAATGCTTAATGTCTTAGATCTAACCTGTTCCTACTCTTTTGTCAAATTCCTATGACACATAGGTGTTAAATTCCTATTCACATCAGGACTGCTATCAATTTCTATATGACCCTTTCTTAAGTGATTATCAACTGCTATTGTAACTCCCTTCTTAGGTGTAACAAAGATACTTGTATCTACATTACTGCTTCCATGTTCAACATACATCAAAATGATCTTATAGTCCTTAACATATTTTGCCATCTCTAACACATCATCATCAACATTCAAAGGGTGCAAACCATAATCTAAGTCTAATCTTGGTCTCAAAAAATGGAAGTACATTAAGTATGCTACACCATAACTCAGTTTAACTACCATGTCTTTAAGGTCATGTAAACAAAACTCATCAATATCAACAACATTAACTGATGATACTTGTCCACCAATGTAAGACATGCTAGGTGTTGGTGTAACGCACCCGCCATGGTGGATTTCAAATGTGACTGACTTAGAGGTACCACCTGCAATTATAACCACGTAACATTAACAACAATTATATCACATGCATAACAACAATTAAGTAAACACAAAAACGGACTATGTTCTTACCATTTTGTACAGCTTCATCAGTGTTTGAGCTATCTTTAGGCACATTTAAATAAAATCTTTGCTTCACCATGATCAGTGAATGAACAACAAGCTCAGGGATTGCATGTGTGAGAGGTGAGTGAGGAAGAAGGGACGAGATATGTAATAAAACAGTCAAATAGTCAAGGTTTGTATAAGTTTGGTGTATAATAAATGTGAACGGACGAATTTGCCCCTGACAAAATGGAAACTTAAAGAAAATTTGGATGGTGTTAGGGTCAAAGGGTTGGTCAACCCCTTTTTGACAACCACAAGGACGTCTGGTGTAATTAATGGGTTTTTAGGACGAGACATGCAATTTTGGCATAACCACAAGGACCAAACATGTAATTAACTTTAAAAATAAAATACCCACAAAACAAAACGATAGTCATTTTTTCACTTAAGGGTTTATAAGTTGAAGAACCAAACCAAAAACAAAAACAAAAACGAAACCCTAGAACAACCCACTGATCGCTCTATCTTCTTCATCAAATCATCAATCAAAAATGGGTTCAGGTAAACTCTAATCTTCACAATATACTTTATTTGACCCTTTTAATTCTAGTCAGTAAATTGACCTAATTTTAGTACGACTGTGTGTTTTATGTGATGATTAATTAGTTTGCATTGTTTTGATTCTATAGATGCAGATATGGAGGATTATGGATTTGAGTACTCCGAAGAGGAACAAGAAGAGCAAGACGTTGATATCGAAAATCAATATTACAACTCTAAAGGTACTTTCGCCGCGTTCCGCTTAAATTTTTATTACGCACAACATACATGTGTGATTAACTTGTTTTTTTTAAGGTTTAATTTATTACGATTAAAATGGATTTGCTTTTTGGTGTTTTGTGTTTGGTTTAGCGTCTTGTTATTGTTTATGTGTAGGATATAGTTGCGTTGCTACTGTACAAGTGTAAAGTTGTGTCTTGCGTAAAATAATTGGATCGAAGTGTCAGGCGCTGTCGTTCGTGTTGTCTAGACCTCCTGTATGCGTTTTGTGTGGTATTACATATCTGAAAGAAAGAAAATAGAAATTAAGAGTGTAGCTTTATAAAGGGTTCACTTAGTATGTAACGGGGGATTGGAATTTGCAAATGTTAATTGCAAATACCTTAGATGCATATATGAAATTGGGATCCCTAGAATCGTGATGGGCCAAAAAGTGTATTTTTTCTCCACAACACCAAAAACTCCCATAACACTAAAAAATGGCTCTTTGGTTAACACTACATTTTTTGGTGTTATGGAGTATTTTTCTATTTTTTTTTATTTTTATAAAAAAAAACTTATAAACTTAAAACTTAAATTTTATTAATTTAAAAAAAATATTACATAAACTTAAAAAAAAAACATAAACTTAAATAGAAAAAAACAATAAACATAAATAAAATACGACAACAATTTAAAAGTTAAAATACGTCGCCCGGGCCTTCTCTTTCAAAGCCTCAATCCTAGCCGCGTCTTCCGGATTCATCCCTCTATTTTTTTTCTTTCCGTTATTTTTAAAGTGCTCGAAAGTAAGAATCTTCAAATCTTCGTTTCTTTTTTGAAGTTCAACCACCGCGAGTCTAGCCGCTAGCTCACGATCCAATGATTCTTTTTTCGCTTCACGGTCCAATTGAATTTGTTCTTGAAAGAACTCGGTTAGTCGGTTTTTAGACGAACCGGAAGTGGCGGATGAGCTTGCCGAGGAACGTTGACTTTTAGACTTTCGAGGAGCCCCGGATGGACGCGGTATAGCATCCTCTCCAAACATTTCAGGCTCATCTTCGCCCGTTACCCGTCCTCGGGTTCTTCATGCTTGGGTCGACTCGGGGTTTGTCTACTTATATTTATCTTTCAAAAAAAGCCAAGCATCACGGTGTCGAAACTCGACACCATATTGATCACGAAACAAAGTGAGCACCCGGGTATACAAATTTTCTTCATTTTCACCACTTAAAAGCTCGGTTTGGTTGTAAATCGCGTTAAACTTTTGAACATCGCGATTCATCGGTGTCCACTTACCCGTCAACATATTTTTATTTCTTGACTTAAAACCAAGTTCTTCGGCTTGTTGATTGTAAATGGTGAGAATTTTGTACCAAAAAGTATCCCTCGCTTGGTCACTCCCATTTTTTGGATCTTCGGATATTTCAATAAAACATTTCGCCAAAAGTTTTTCCTCCTCTTGAGACCAAAACGCCCGATCGGTTTTAGGTTCCTTAGGTTGTTTGTCACGCGTTGGTTTTTTGGCCGTTGATTTTTTTCGGTTTTGTTTGTGTGACGGACGTGACGGGGCCTCGTCCTCGGCTTCGACGCCGGCTTCGGTTTGGCCGTCGGGCTCGGGTTGGGACGAATGGGGTGGAAATTGGGATTGTTGGGTTGGTTGTGTTTGTGATAACCAAAATTGAAATTGCTTGTACAATTGAGAAACGGGTTTTGATTTGGGACTTGAAAGTGGGAGAACGGGTTTGGAATTTGTATAGTGGGGCGTGGTGGCAAATGGGAGTTGCTTGATGTCGGAGTTGTCGGATTAGATGAAGATGACGAATTTTGTAGGTTGTAGAAGAAATTGGGATTGTTGGGTTGGTTGTGTTTGTGATAACCAAAATTGAAATTGCTCGGGAGTACAATTGAGAAACGGGTTTTGATTTGGGACTTGAAAGTGGGAGAACGGGTTTGGAATTTGTATAGTGGGGCGTGGTGGCAAATGGGAGTTGCTTGATGTCGGAGTTGTCGGATTAGATGAAGATGACGAATTTTGTAGGTTGTAGAAGAAATCGTTTATCCAATTGTTTGGATTCGAATTCATATTGGGATCCATGGAAAATTGAAAGAGATATATAAAAATGAAAGAGATTATTGTTTGGAAGTGTATAAAAAATATGTGAGTTTGTATATATGTATATATACAAAAATAATGGCTCAAAACTTGCAAAAAACACCCTAAAACGGCTATATTTCAAAAAATCCCGCTCCTCCAACGGCTAGGTTTTTTATAAAAAAATAAAATAAAATTGAAAACGCGAAAAACGCGGACTGAAACGTGCGATTCGGTACAAACTTCTGCGTTTTAAGTGTAGCGTTTTCGTCCCACCCTTTTGGCGCTGCTGGTGGTGGCGGAGCGAGGGGTGAAAACGCCACCCACGGTGTGGTTCTCGCGCCGTGGGGTGGCGTTTTCGTCCATGGCTCAAGCCATGGCTCACCATACCTTGTGCTCTTAGATGCATATACGAAATTGGGATCCCTAGAATCGTGAATGACAAGCATTGAGATTGAACTAACATAGGATTTCAAAGTGTATATATTGTTTTGCCTTTTTGTATATTTTTGTTCATCCGTATTACCGCTTTACTTAGCCTTGATTTATGGTTGTTTTTACCCAAAGTTGGAAGTGAGACTTTGACCAGTATGTTCCTCTTTATTTGTTTTGTCTACCTTTTGCAATTTGAGGTTGTAACTTTAATTTTAGCTGTGTTAAACAGGTCATACGCCAATTCCTATATCTCCGGTCTACATATGATTGGATACTTTATTGTTTTCGTGCACAGTAAATCATAACTTGCGTCTGTTGGGAGCCAAGTTCGTTTCAAATTTAGTGTAAGAGGTGCTGTTGTTTGAGGACATGACCTCTGATAGGAACTCGTGGAGAACTAGGATTAGGGTAGACGAGGTGGATGCATAGGTGTAGCGTTGCTTTCTCCAGCTCTTAGCCTTTTCTTTTGCGCGTAGGCCCTTTTTGCCTTCTAGGAGTTTCTTGCTTATAGGTAGCCTTTTCCGTTCCCTGTCCTTTGGGTTTAGTCGGTTGCATTTGCTTTTTTTTCTTCTTTTGTGTGCCTTTTTTTCCCCTTGCGTTTGGTATGCTGTTTTGTTTTTATCTGCTAGCTCTGCCTTATCTGCTTATATGTGTCTAGTTGGTTTTTTTATGTTCTTTTGTTCTTTATGTGCCTGTAGGGTCCTTATGTGAGGTTTAGCTTTTCTCCATTTATTTATTTATTTTTTATTTTTTATTTTTTTTGGTTGGCTTTTATGTTGTTTCGTTTGCTTTTTTTTGTATCCGCTTGCCTTGCCCTATCTCCGCTTATGTGCCTCATGTGTTTTTTGCATTTATGTATGAACTAACATAGGATTTCAAAGTGTATATATTGTTTTGCCTTTTTGTATATTTTTGTTCATCCGTATTACCGCTTTACTTAGCCTTGATTTATGGTTGTTTTTTCCCAAAGTTGGAAGTGAGACTTTGACCAGTATGTTCCTCTTTATTTGTTTTGTCTACCTTTTGCAATTCGAGGTTGTAACTTTAATTGTAGCTGTGTTAAACAGGTCATACGCCAATTCCTATATCTCCGGTCTACATATGATTGGATACTTTGTTGTTTTCGTGCACAGTAAATCATAACTTGCGTCTGTTGGGAGCCAATTTCGTTTCAAATTTAGTGTAAGAGATTTGTAAAACGTCTGAATAGGACGTGGATCTTAGCTAAATTGAATTTAGGTCTCCAAGACTCGGTTGCTTTAATTGGTATATATCTGCTAATTTCTTGTATCTGTTGAGATAGTGCTATATTAAGTCCTTTTGAGCTACTTTGAGTTATCTTTGGGCCAATGCAGTTACACGTGGTTTACTTAAATCTAAAATAGACCTTTAATACGAAACAGCTAGCAGAAAAAATCTTCATTGATTTTATCATTTTTTGTACTATAGTCTCTGTTTCATGTAGTAAGACATCTTTTGTGTATAATGCGATACAAGACAGTTAATTGGTATGCCATTGTTTGTTGTTGACAGGTTTGGTTGAGACTGATCCAGATGCCGCACTTGCTGGTTTTGCCGAAGTAGTTCGGATGGAACCTGAGAAAACAGATTGGTGAGTCTATTAGAACTTCTGTTGAATCCTCACTTGGCCAAACATTTAACATGCATAGTATCTATATGCTTATACTAAAAGTAAAAAGATATGTGTAACCAGAACATCAAAGTATGCAGGATTTTATTTTTGTCAGAAGATGGACACAATAATTGATTTTTGTTTCTCTCTGTCATTGTTGTTTCCAAGGGTGTATTGTTGGTTACAATCCCCTGTTTGCACATTTTGGTGGGCATCTATTAGGCTGCTGTAGCTGTTTTATTATGGTGATTAAATAGGTGAATATCGCTGGTTCTTTTATGTTAGGCGGATTTTCGCACTTATGGAATTGTTTTCCTACTGACCGGTGTTTTGTAGTTTCTTTGAATGTGTTTTGTTATTCTAATCCTTACTGACTTTTTATAACCAAAATTCATTACTGGTTTATGGTAATGGAAAGGACTCTAAACGATATTTTTCAAAAGCGATAGTCAGATGTATTTATGTCATGGTAGCGGGTCCTAAAAAGTATATTTTTAGTTTGCCTTGAATTTCTTTGGCTAAAATATATGGCAACATCTAATAAGTTAATAGTAAAGTATAAGGGCTGCATACTGCAATCGTGAAGTGGTTTTTGTGTTTATGGAAAAACCGTACTTGTAAAGAATCTCTTTAGATGTAGTGTTAGTAAATTTGTAAAAGAGGTAATTTCCCATAACAGCTGAGATGTTCATGTTGTTTTTCAAGATATTTTTCTGTTAATATAAAAAATCAAAAATCAACGGTATCCAATCCCGTCTTCCACGGGGTAGGCTGCTTCCAGAGGACCTCCGGCCTTTTTGCAGGGAGAAGGTTCACTAAGCTTGAAAACCTCTGCAATGTTATTTTTATCAGTCTTTTTTACTCCTTGTCCTATTTTTAAAACTTCCACCAACTGTGGCTGATTTTGCATTATATTAAACAGGGGATTCAAAGCACTTAAACAGACTGTCAAGCTTTACTACCGTTTAGGGAGGTACACGGAGATGACAGATGCTTATAGGGAAATGTTAACCTACATCAAGTCTGCAGTGACTAGGAACTATAGTGAAAAGTGTATAAACAATATCATGGATTTTGTATCTGGGTCGGCTAGTCAAAACTTTGGTCTTTTGCAAGACTTCTATCAAACCACCTTGAAAGCACTCGAAGAAGCTAAAAATGAGGTAGAACTTTTAGTTTTTTTTGTAAAGTGAGCTTACTTGATTGTTTAATAGTCCTATTAAAGTGAATTGTTCTGTCTTGGTTGTTGTTGTGTAGAGATTGTGGTTCAAGACAAATCTTAAGCTTTGCAAGATCTGGTTTGACATGGGGGAATATGGTAAAATGAATAAGGTATGCAACCACAGGTCTACTCTTTATTTTTTAAATAGAAAACAGTTTAAGGTACTTTAGTTTTGCCTGTTTAATCTGACATTTACCATAAACTATGCTATTTATTAGATTTTGAAGGAACTTCACAAATCTTGTCAAAAAGCGGATGGGACTGATGATCAGAAGAAAGGAACTCAGTTGTTGGAAGTGTATGCAATTGAAATCCAAATGTATACAGAGACCAAAAATAACAAAAAACTCAAGGTGAGACACTATAAGGGCTAGTGTTATGTTATGTTTTATCCTTTTAATTCTGGTTACAAAATGTTTTCAATTCATCTCTGCATGTGACTTGAGATTGATAAAAGTATCATGTGTCACTTTGATTTGGATTTGACATCTCTGTTCCATGTGTCTATAAAGTTTGTTGCTGTTTTTTCGCATATGGAGATCCCATCCTGTCATTAACTGAATACTCATATTTAAAATCTCTTTTCATGCACTGCTTGTCCTCCCCTTTGCAACTTTAACTATATAGCGTGTCTGGGGAATTTATATACGAGAACTATTAAAGTATGAATGGAGAGTTATGATTTTTTATAAATTGGAACTTTATCTAATCATTTGATACTCAATAGTCATGTGTGGACTCTGGTAGAGCAGTCAATTTCTAGCATTTTCACTTTAATATTTATTTGAATTCATGATTGCGTCATGCTAGCACTTGATCAGGGTTAACCTAGTCAGTGTTCTATATGTGCATTTCTTTCGGCGTTTTAGCATTTTTCTAATAAGAGAATAATCAAAAATACTAAAGTTCCCTTAGTTCATCTCAAAAATTTCTCTTTTCATTTTTCATTTTTCATTTTTCAAATGCTAGTGCTGAGCACCTTACTGGTCCTGATAATTTCAAATTATTATTTAGCATCACCCCGGTCTATAATCATCTGGTAAGCAAAGAAACATATCTGTAATTGTTTCAAAATCACAACTAGAAAGCATAACCAACGTTAGTATATCTCAACATAATTTTTTTATATAACCCGACCTTTTCAATAAAATCCGATTGCATAGTTCAGGGTTCAAAAGTAAAACGTCCTAAATGATTTAACTCTAGGAAGGTATTAATATTTGTTCATCACCAGATTTCTTCCATCTCAATTCAACTTCTTGTTCCTCTGTGCCACTCACTGCAATTATCATCTGTAACTTGTTTTTATGAATCTGTCACAGCAATTGTACCAAAAAGCACTCACCATTAAATCAGCAATTCCACATCCAAGGATCATGGGTATAATTCACGAGTGTGGTGGCAAGATGCATATGGCAGAGCGCCCCCTATGGGCTAGACGCAGCTACCGGACTTTTTGGAAAGCTTTTCAAGAACTATGATGAAGCTGGGAATCAACGAAGAATCCAGTGCCTAAAGTGTGCTTAGTTTTGTATTTTCTATTATAGTTAAATTCTTCCTGATTTTGTAAATGCCGTACTCATAGTTTGACCTCTATATCACATGTTACAGATATCTGGTTCTGGCCAACATGCTTATGCAATCTGAGGTCAATCCATTTGACGGGCAAGAGGCAAAGCCGTATGTGACAAATTTGATTGTTTTTCGTCCCTTGAATCTTTTATATCGATCTTTCTGATTGCCAACTATATGCTGCAGATACAAAAATGATCCAGAAATCTTGGCAATGACGAACTTGATTGCAGCATACCAACGGAATGAAATCTTGGAGTTTGAAAAGATCCTGAAGGTACAAGGGTTTGGTGCCTATAGTCTTTTGTATGGTTAAATATTTATGATTTTTAACTTTTAAATTTCATATATGACAGAATAACAGAAGAACCATCATGGATGATCCTTTCATCAGAAATTATATTGAAGATCTTCTGAAAAACATCAGAACTCAAGTGTTGCTCAAGCTGATCAAGCCATACACGAGAATCAGGATCCCCTTCATCTCAAAGGTAACATCATCGACATACATATGGGCACGTACACATACATACATATATGTATCTACTGAAACTGTTGTTGTTCAGGAGCTTAACGTGCCAGAGGCTGATGTGGAACAGCTGTTGGTCTCATTGATACTGGATAACCGAGTTCAAGGCCATATTGATCAAGTTAACAGGCTATTGGAGTGTGGTGACAGGTTAAATCTCATCTGCATAAACTACTGTATTTTTTAATGTTCAAAAACGGAATATTTTGTTATGTATGATTCTGACTTTGCAAGTTTGGAATTTGTGTTGTTACAGGTCAAAGGGAATCAAGAAATACACTGCTGTGGAGAAATGGAACACGCAACTTAGGTCACTTTATCAGAGTGTTAGCACTCGGGTTGGTTGAGTAGCCTGAGATTTTATCTTTTGATGTTCGTATGTTATTTCACATTGGCATATTTTGTCCATCATGTCAAATTGGTAAAGCTGGTATCTGAACACAAGGATTGATGTGTTTTGCAGAGGGGTACATTGGTTGAATTGTGTATTTTGGTCTTTTGATGTCGATATCTTTATGTAGTGAAGATATTAATTTAAATTTTTGGAGCCTAAAATGTTATTCTCCCTAGACTTGTGTGGAATGAATGGTACTGGTATGCATGATGAATAAATGCACTATTCTTCTCCTAAACTCTTGAACAACATGATGAGCAGTTAGCGAGTCATGATTACTTGTCCAAATCTAACAAATGCAGTCAGCTGACAGCTATGTAGAAGTTGATTATAGCAATATTTAGAGCTGTCTGCGATTTTCATTTGAATGGATGGTAGTTTTTTGCCTATGTTGTTGAAAGTAGTAATAAAGAGTCTCGTAAATAACCATTGTAGACAGTAAAAAGAGCTGCACATGAGCTTGTGTAATTAAACAAGATACAACATACAATAGGAGAAAGCTATAAATTGAGGCGGTGTAGCTGTTTAGGGTAATAGTGACTTAGATTAATTATGATGAAGCACTTGGGCTTGACTTGAAATTTGAGGTAGCAATATGGAGAGTAGACAAGTTACGTAACAAATCAAATTCAGTTTATAGATCATCTCATGGTCGTTGAAACTTATTTGTTTAAGCAAGATGAACCAACAAGAAGAAGCTTTTACAAGGTGTTTTGGGTTGGTGATTTTCTTATTGCGTTGGTTGCGAAACACAAGTAATCATGATATAAAGTGTTTGGCACATCGTATAGGTTTTTATAAATAACCTACATGCATTATTCTGAATATATATCATGTTTTACAAAATGCAATATCGCAAACACAAACGAAAATAAAGATAACGTATTTAAGAATGAAACTAAACCAATTAGAAGTAATAAAGATTTTAAGCGCTTAGCTCAGTAAATGGTCTAGCAACCTTCATTAAAGTAAACATTTGGATACTCGTGTATATCGGAGTCAAAAACTTTCTCACCTCCTACATTTGCTCGTTTAGACCATTCGTCATGGTACGCGTCCTTTGCCAACGTGTCACCGACGACCGAGCCCCGCCCTTATTATACTCCTCTCACCTGACACATCCTCAACCAAAATAATGCAAGAGTCGGTTGACAACACGTATGAGTTGTGTGGAGTGCTTTGTGGGCTTAATTTGAGTCGTGTAAGTTGTTATTTTGTTTATGTGTAGAACATTTGTGTATAAGTGGGGTATATTGTCTTATTACACTAACTTAGTTGTGAAAAATGATATAGAAATAAAAAACTGTGTTAAGGCTGATACGACTGACACAAAAAAAAAAGTTAGTAGTAGTTGAAAAAAAGAAGTGAATGGGAATATCAAAGAGTTTAGCAAGAATTGCGGTAGGTGGGGGGTGGTGGGTCACCCAAAACAATAACACGGTAAAAAGATTCCACCCCAACTTCCCTATTTTGTTCCATCTATTTGACTAGTAAAAAGCAAGTCCAATAACACACACAGACACCCACTTCACACGGCTCCACCCACACCAGATCATTGACTCCCCCCCTCCCTCCATATAATAAAATCAACGCAACCATATATCAAATCAAATCATCATATATCATGGCTGCTTGTGGTAGCGTAGTTGTTTTTTCAGTATTAGTTTTATTAGCAGCAGCGACAGTGAGTGGTAACTCGGAAGGTGACGCGCTATACGCGCTAGGTCATAAAAATGCCAATGCAAGATCTGCTTTCATGTTCTTTTGCGGTTTGGTTCCAATACGACGTTGAAGAATCATATTAGTCATTCTGCATTGTGAAGTACTCAAGGCTCAGCAGAATCAGAACCCTGAAGCGGGGCAAACGACGATGGGCCGAGATGGGCAAGTTTTCATGTACAATCCGGATTATCTACGTGAACAATTTGCGGGTTTGGTGATTCAAAGAGGGTTACCATTTAACCTTTCGCACAAACGAACAGACAACTGAGAGTTTGTTCCAGAACACTATGCAACGCGCTACATCATGTATGTCGTGTCTACCCTTAAACGTGATGCTATGAAATTATGGGTAGCGGCTAAACAAGCACAATTGATTGGTTTTGCCCTAACTTAATACTATGGTCAAATCCTACAACGGACATATGGTCCGCTCTCATAATTTGCCCGGTTCTTACATGTGTTGTTACGCACATTGGATTGAACCTAGTTCTTGGCAAATGATTTTGAAGCGGGTTCATTTCGTTCGAAGAGTTTTCGTACTGAGCACACGGTAAAACTTGAAATATATGGTAGAAAAAAGTCTTTGTCGTTCTGGTTTGAAGATATAAATTTTCGTCAATTACTTTTGGACAATGCAGAGCAACAACACATCGCCATGAATAAACTAAGATTTTTTAAAATACACCAACAATGGGGGGTGGGTTATCAAGTCGTTGTGTTGACACATCATTAACTTGGCTTGTGCAAAGCTGGTTTAAAGGTCCCCATAGTTAATCAATGAAAGAGGCTTTTTCAAACAAATGTTAAAAGATGTTTTCAATTGGTGAGAAAAACCGTAGACGGATATATTAAAATTTCGTCACGATGAGAAAAAACCTTGTTATTCGCAAATTGGGAATTGAAAACAGATGGAAACTCCACTTTTGTAATGTACGAAAGGGTTTGAACAGCAAATAAAGTTGAGTCATTTTAATGAATTTTGGTCAGCAAGATTGGTAGAAGGTTTAACATAAAATTCCCGGATGAATATGGGGACGTATTGAAATGTTAAACCCATTACTTGCGGTGTTTCAAATGCTACGTATGTTTTGTCGGGGGTTTACCTACCCAAACATCTCCATTGGTTTTTGCACCAGATTTTTTTATAAGTGATAAATTATTGATTTAGAATTTGAGGGGGGGGGGGGTGTTGTCAAATATGGTTTTAAACCGATTAAGAAGAAAACTTTGGAGTATTTTGAAAAACATGCACCACGATAATTACTTGTGCAGCCGACTGTAAATTCCATGTTTTAATGTATCTGGGGTAGATATTGATGTAAAATATAAGTAGGGACTTGGTGATTTGCCGATGATGGGTTCTGCAACTAGGTCCGTAGATTATTTCTATGAAATCATTTTCCAAGGATTGTAAATATGTATTATACGAATATGTAGTCACCAGACTCATATCAACAACTGCTGAGGGTTCTTCAATCCCAAAAGGTCGTTGATCCTTTATTCGTTTTGGTACACGGTTTTAACCCACATAAACAAAAGAAGGCAAATGGGGTGATCCTATAATGTCCTCTGAGTATAGCAGTAGATCAAAAGATTTTGTGAGAGGACTTCAGCCAAGGACTATGAATCTTTTGATGTATATGGGGTTTTGGAAAACAAAGGAAAATCAGTTTCTGTTCTTATCCCGCATGGCCCTGGAATCATATTAAGTGTCAAGCTTCTTCGGTCGCATCTGATATCAGCATTTTCAAACGTGGTAGAATTTTGTCAATCCGGAGAACAAGACTAACTGCAGAGTCTTTAGTGTTGTGTATGTGTTTAAAGGACCTCTTAGACGCTCATGAGGTAGTCAGCACAAACTCCATTGAATGCCCTTGGACGTTGGAAGAAGGTGTCTTAATGACGAGGTGCGAATGAATGAAGCACTCAACTCAACGATCAAGAAATTGCGTTAGATGTAGTAGCAACGGTTCTTTGAGAACCACTCGTGATTATATGTTGAGCTAAGACGGTGGCAGAAGATGACGAAACCAGATTGGAAGTGGAGGGTCTATGTCACAACGGACACGGACAATAACATACTACTATGTTTTATTTTGTATTTGTTTTTTGTGTATTTCTATTATGTTGTTATTTCCTATATGTTTAAAAAAATAAACAGCAACGTTCTTGTCATCACGACTTTATGTATTCTCGGTTTATGTTGTATTTCCTATATGTTAAAAAAAAAAAAAAAAAAAAAAAAAACCAAAAATACCAAACCGGTTTTACAGGGTAACGGTAAGCGAACCGGTTCCAAAACCGGGCAACGGATCGGCATGAAATACCAAACCGGTTCCAAACCGGTTCAGGTTCGTGCCGAACTGGTTTCGGCTTCCTGTTGACTGAAACTGGTTCCTGTTTGACTCAAACCGAACCGAACTGGTTAACTGATTTGCGCACCTCTAATGAGTTGTGTGGAGTGCTTTGTGGGCTTAATTTGAGTCGTGTAAGTTGTTATTTTGTTTGTGTAGAACATTTGTGTATAAGTGGGGTATATTGTCTTATTACACTAACTTAGTTGTGAAAAATGATATAGAAATAAAAAACCGTGTTAACGCTGATACGACACTGACACTAAAAAAAAAGTTAGCAGTTGTTGAAAAAAAAGAAGTGAATGGGAATATCAAAGAGTTTAGCAAGAATTGCGGTAGGTGGGGGGTGGTGGGTCACCCAAAACAATAACACGGTAAAAAGATTCCACCCCAACTTCCCTATTTTGTTCCATCTATTTGACTAGTAAAAAGCAAGTCCAATAACACACACACACACACCCACTTCACACGACTCCACCCACACCAGATCATTGACTCCCCCCCTCCCTCCATATAATAAAATCAACGCAACCATATATCAAATCAAATCATCTCATCATATATCATGGCTGCTTGTGGTAGCTTAGTTGTTTTTTCAGTATTAGTTTTATTAGCAGCAGCGACAGTGAGTGGTAACTCGGAAGGTGACGCGCTATACGCGCTACGAAGGAGCTTAAACGATCCAGAAAAAGTGCTGCAAAGCTGGGATCCAAATCTAGTTAATCCTTGCACCTGGTTTCACATCACTTGTAATCAAGACAATCGTGTCACTCGTGTGTAAGCGCAGCCCCCTAATTTTTACTTTTTTATTTTTTAATTACATACACATTTGAGGGTTGCTCGGAAACGGTCACCCGGTTAGGTCCCCAGGAATAAGTGAATAGGTTAAACCTTATTTTTTGAATAGGAAATTGAATCAAAGTAAGTTCAAGGTATTTACTGAGATCTACATGTAAATGTAAAACTCTATTGTCTATGAAAATAACCTCTATTTGACTCTTTCTGTTTCGTTTTTTATGTTTTCAAGCAGTGCGTCCACATTAATATGGACATATACAAATATTTACTGTGCATATGATATGCAGGGGCGACCAAGTGACCCCATGGATTTTCGCCCCGTAGTGTAATTTTTTTTGTCAAAAATCCTGAATTATCATAAATGAACCCGGTCCACAAATTTTATGTCATATGTATTGTTTAGTTAGTTCATTGTACTATTGTAAAAAAAAAGTGAACCTCTGGTCTCTTATAGACCTGGGTCCGCCCCAGATGATATGCGTGGCACGCGTTTTTCATGTGTGTTTGGATTGCAGCTGCATGATTCGCTCGCTTATGAACTCGTTTATTCATTTCTCTTACTTTTATTCTTACTCTTACCTTAGCAACACGTGTTAATGATTTTGAAAAGTGGAAGGTCTCTTAAGTTTGGTAAAGATTGTTGTTGGTCGGTTCGTCATAAGTTCCTCGTCATTTCTTTCTAGATGTAGCACATTCTAAATCTACTAGTCTTGTTAGTGAGTTATATAATGGAGCGTATTTTTACGGTGACGAGATAACACACTTTTTAGTCGTTGTTGATATTTGTAATTAAATGATTCAGTTTGTTATCTATTTGGAGGGGTCCTTACTCCTTATGTATGTTTGGTGGTCTAGGAGGTAAACTTCTATCAGCTTTAGGACTAGCATGTTAACATCATTTTGGAAGGGGAGGTGATTTGTACCCCATTTTTTTTGCCATCCACCACTAATCCTGCATCTGGGTGTTGTACTGTGTGCATCACTGGGTGTACTTTAGTGGTGGATGACAAAAAATAATGGTGTACAAATCACCACCCTTTTGGAAGTGGTTACATTGATCTGTATTAGCAAGTTGGCACAAGTCTTTTAGTACAGTAAAGTTATGCTTGTTAGGAATGATAAATTGGGTAATAGTTTATCTAATTTCTGAAATATATGGAATGTTACCAATAGTCTATATATTTTCATTCAATAGTCTTTACTCTTTAATAGTAAACCAATGAGACTATTTTCATTTACGTTTTTATATATGAAAACGATACATTTACGTTTTCGGCTAACATCTCAACCTAAACAAAGTCCATTTGATTAATTTCTTATACATGGCCCAACTAGTAAACCACTCCACTTTGGACTAATACCAACTAACCCTCTTATTCACTTCACAACCCTAACATTACTACTAACTCATTCTTGTGTAACATTAATAACACAAATACATTATATTCAACAAGTATATATATTTGAGCAATTTTTTAATTGCTGAATTAAGTGTTGCTTTAAAGCTGATTTTGTGTTGTGCTTTTCCTTTTGCACACTTCTTGAAACTGGGATCCATCATCTTACCGAAAATATTAGTTCTTGCCTTCTTGCCGTTGAATTCTTCTAACGTATCTATAAATGCCTCTGCTATCTTTTTAAGGTGACGCTATTCAGTTTTGACAAGGATATTTAATATTTTTGGGTTTTTTTATCCTCTATTCTTGCGAAAGGACTCTTTAATGTACCTTTCTTCATACGCTCGAAGGGCGCCTCTATCAAGAGTCTCTTTTGCTAATTTTGTTTTTTCTTGTAATCAATCAATTTACCCTCATAAGTGCTAAATTACGACGTCACCTTAAAAAGATACGAGAGGCATTTACGGAAACGTTAGAAGAATTCAACAGCGAGAAGGCAAGAACTAATATCCTCAATTTCAAGAAGTCTGCAAAAGGAAAAGCACTACAGAAAATCAGCTTTAAAGCAACCGTTAATTCAACAATTAAAAAATTGCTCAAATAATGCATATATTGATATATACGTGTTGAACATAATGTAGTTGTGGTAGTTTGAGGAGAGAATATGATTTTGGTCTTTTAAATGTGTTTGACTGCATAAGAATGAGTGGGTAGTACTGTTAGGGTTGTGAAGTGAATAACTTTAGGGTTAGTTGGTATTAGTCCAAGTGGGATTGGTTTACTAGTTGGGCCATGCATAAGAAATTAATCAAATGGACTTTGTTTGGGCCGAGATGCTAGCCGAAAACGTACATGTATGGTTTTCATAAAACGTAGATGAAAATAGTCTTCATTGGTTTACTATTGAATGAAAATGTATAAAGACTATTGGTATTATTTAATAGTCTTCGGTTTAGTTTTCTATTGGTTTACTAGGTAATATGAAATCGGACGAAAACGTATAAACCAAAGAAAACTTTTGATCCGCTAGACCCGTGGGGAGACCCATCTATAATATTTAGGGAGACCCAACTGTAATATTAAGGGAGACTCGTCTAGACCCGTTAGGAGACCCATCTATAATATTAAGGGAGAAATCGTTGAGGTGGCATACAGTCACTAAATCATATTTATACACTCATAATTAGCCCCATATATATGTTATAGATTAAGAGAGACTCAACTAGACCCATACCCTAAAAATATTTACCCAAATTTAACCAATGAGTCTCAAATTGCCTCCCCTATATACTTCATTTTGATATTGACATGATCAAAATATTATTTGGCTATGAAAGATTCTAAAACTATTGGTACTAGTATCAACTTTATTATCAAGGTTTAGCGCGACCTCAAAACGGAGAACAATAATTATCTTTGTTCGGGATGGAGCATCTTCTACTTTAAAAGTTATTGTTGGTTTAATATACAATTATGTATTAGTTTTGAAACTTAATATAATTGTTCTTTAACAGGGATCTTGGAAATTCAAAGTTATCTGGTCATCTTGTGCCTGAACTAGGAAAGCTTGAACATCTACAGTATCTGTGAGTTTCTCGTATTCATTAGCTTGTCCATGCAAACATATAGTTCACGTTATATCTTTGTAATTATGATGTAATCTATTGATGCAGTGAGCTTTACAAAAATACCATACAAGGTACGATTCCTGCTGAGATCGGTAACTTGAAGAGCCTCATAAGCTTGGATCTCTACAACAACAATATTACTGGCAAAATTCCATCCACACTTGGGAAGTTGAAAAATCTAGTGTTCTTGTAAGTTCTGCTATTTGCAACAAATTTGGTAACTTCATTGTTGATAAAACTATTATTAATTTCTCATTCACAATTGGCAGGCGTCTTAATGATAATCGTCTAACTGGAAGAATCCCAAGGGAACTCATTGGCATTTCGAGCTTGAAAGTGGTGTATGTACTCGTTCCTATTAAATTTTCATGTTGCATAATGTAATTAGGCAATGTTTAAAGAAGTGTTTTGCATGTTTTGTTCAGGGACGTATCAAACAATAACCTCTGCGGAACAATCCCTACCACCGGTCCATTTGAACACATCCCTTTAAACAAGTAGGCTTTCCTATCTTAGCAATAACATGCATTTCATTTTCAGTTTATGATTTTTATTTATTGTTCAGTTGTTTTTTATGGGCATGCGATCTTTAATTAGTGTGAGTTTGATAAGTGACAATTTAGTACTATGAGTTTTCACTGTTGTATAAATCGTTCGGTTTCTTTGATGATTGTGTTTTGCAGCTTTGAGAACAATCCTCTTCTGGAAGGGCCAGAGTTGATGGGACTAGCAAGTTATGATACAAACTGCTCGTAGGCGTGTTGTTTCTAGTTGTCTTACATGATGTCAAGTTTGCTGCTCTTATAAACCCGTCTTGAGTTGTAAGAACTCTTGTGAAAACATATAACATCCAGATAGTTTGTTGTGATATTGTCTGTAAAATGTTTATGTTGCTGTGATGTACTATGTCTCGAAAAATATAATATTTGGTGGCAACCAATGGAAGTTATAACTTAGACGTATGTGTGACTGTTTGAGCTACAAGCTAGTTTTGCACTATCTTTATGGCTAGTCCAACAATGATATGATCTGCATATTTGAAATCTTTGAGATAAAATGAAATAACTGCAACCACACCCCTTGACGTATCACACAGACAGCAGTCATTGTTGAAAAGACTTTCACATGGCTAGTGTCACTTTTATAGATGATTGCTAGTCGTTGTTGACAAATTGAATCTTATCCTTTGAATGGTCGTGAGATTTTCTAATGAACAAATATGTGATTCTGATTAGTCTCTTCATTCGTTAGCGGCAAATGAATAAACTTGCGCTAACGAATGAATTGTAAACAGTTAAACATACAATAAGCATGCAATACTTCGAAATAAACAGTTAAACATAGGAGCTCATTTGTTTTATTTTGCTTAAATTATAAACTTTTTTTTTACCTGGGTCTCTGACTCGACATTGCGAGCCGACGATTAATTCCAGGGCGACTATCATTTTGGATAGCCCGAAGTCACCTCCGTGGCCACAAGGGGATTAATTTCTCCTCGTTAGATTCGAACTCTTGACCTCCACTTTGAAAGCCTGGTATTCTTACCGCTAGGTCAACCTTGTGGTTTATACCCTTTCACCATCTGAGTACCAATAGATGTTTCACAAAATAAAAAGGGAAGTATGCAACAGTTCAAATGAACCAACCGGTCATATTTTGTGATCAGAGCTGTTTGGTTTTAAGGCTCCGGCGGGTTACGTCTCAAGTGTCGGTTTGCAACTCGTTTGCATATTTTCGACCGGGTGAATGCCCTTATTGATGGTGCATTTGGTGGGTTCTGGGTTTTACCATAGTTTGACAGATGCTTTCTTACGTCTTTGTTTGGTCGAAAGGAGTTGTAAGGTTTAGTGTCGGTATGCCTTGTAGGATTAGAATCATGTTGATCGATAGTGTCATGTTGTATGTATTTCTAGGCTAGTTCTTTTAATACATATAGTGTCATGTGGTTTATACCCTTTCACCATCTGAGTACCAATAGATGTTGCAACAAAAAAAAAAAGTGGCGTGTGTTTGTAAACTGTGGTTCAAAGAAAACTCAAAAGATAGTGAATACATATTAACTTAACCATACGGTTTTGCTTATTAGCCTTGCAACAATAAATAGAATCAACAACCTACCAAGTTGCGCAGTAGGTTATGACACTATAATGTTCCTCATTTTCGAGTTATTCAGCAGCTTACAAATAGATATGTAATGTATTAAGTTACACAAACACTATCCACTTAACTTTGGAATTAGGCAAAGCTATGTATCAAGTCTGCAAATCAATCCCTGGAGAAGGGGCACACGTACAGAACCATCACAGTTCATAAATTAATTTTCAAAACCTGTACATGTAGTTATTCAATATGGATCCACCTAAGATTGTTAAAGAAACTACACTATGAGGTTAAACCATTAATACTAGCCATTTAGCGATAAAGCTACAAATGTAAAATAAGGTAGATCAAGTTAATACAAGTAAATGCAGCTACCTACAACTTTAACCAAACAAAAAGAGGCCAATATGTTGGCAACAGCTAACATTTGATTGACCACACACCTGGGATTCCAGTTGCAACTCAAGCCGGTTTCCAACAAGAAATGGCGTAAATGATTCGTCCTTTCCATCCCTGCAGAAGCCAATTATTGTCTTCATCTATCAAGAAATCTTTATGATAGAGGCTCACTTTCTCTACTGCTCGTGTTGCTATAAACCGAGACAATGGAACTGGAACTAACCCTGCCCTTAAATTACGAACATGCCATTGCTTGTACGTCTCGGGTCTTTCACTCCTTTCCCACCCCTCACAAGCTATAACATTCAAAGCTTCTCTTCCAAATATCTCTCTTTCAAGCAGCATCCTTTCAGGGCGTTCACGGGGTACATTGGTTTCGAGCATATCAAACAGTGCTGAAAAATGAAAAAGAGCCTCCCGGAAACGGGTCAGGAAAAATGGAGCATTATAAGATCCATTTAGAATTCCATGAATGAAAATATCAGGATTAATATTCTTTATTAGGTTTAGAACAATGTTTCTTGCACTGTCCGCCACCACTGTCTCATCGAGCAAGTTTTTTGATCGATACAGACAATTAACAACAAGAAACTCATCCTCTTTAAGCATAAGATCCTCGACCTTAACATTTTCCCATCTTTTAGCAATAGAATGATACTCAAACGGTACCTTAAAATGTTCAGCATATGCCTCCAACCGGCGACCCGTCTCCTCAATTCTTTGTGCTGGCCTAAACCCCGGTTGAGGAAACTCGATTCCAGTAATCCTAACATGCGGCGGCCCACCTTCTCTTGTTGAAATACGTTGAAGAAAGGTAGGCCATTGAAACCCATAAAGAATACCAAAATCAATGATATGTACCCTCATAGAATTCAGTGCTTTATCCATAATTGTCCTGTTTGAAGCAAAATTTGAAATCTTTCTAAAAGGCGACGTCGCCATATACAGATGGTAAGCCTTGATATAATCAGCAGCACACGTTTTCTTGCTGACTAGTCCTTTATGAATTTGGCTACCAGTGCCGGCTAAACGTGCCTCGAGACCATTAGCAAAACAATGAGCTAACCTCTGAGTCCCGTCACCAAAAGGAGAAGCGTGTTGTCTAATTTCGTTCAACAGTTCATTTGCTTTTCTTCTATCATCAGCTGCTACGGATTGTGCACACGTAATTAAAAGGGTTCTTAGATCTATCACTTCTTTTTTCTTCTTTGGTTTCCTACCACGGGTTTTACTTCTCCCTTTGCCTTTACCTTTCCCGTTACTTAAACTTGTATCTTCTACATCTTTTACCGAATCTTTAATTTTTTCTATACGTAACGTGTCACGAAATGAGTCTAGAGCAACCTTACCCTCTCCCAAACTAGAGAGAAAGATCAAGTCCATCTCTTCAGACCTTAAAGTTGCATCTGGAAATATAGCCGCCTGTTTAATTACCCTTTCTTGTTTTTCAACTTCGGTTATATCCTCTCTATAAGGATTTTCTCTTATATTTGGTCTTCTTAACGAGAGTTTACTTTCTTCTCTTTTTTGATCTTGACCTATATTGTTAGGACCTAATAATAGGTTGCCACTAGGTAAAAACTTGTTCGCTTCTTCAGCACCCTTTCTAAACTGCGACAGCATTTGATTCTCATTGAAAAGTTCATAAGTATCCGCAGTACTTGCAGGTGAATCCAGCCCTCCGGTGCTTGACGAACCAAGCGATGCATATGATAGATTTTGACCTCCAAAATATTGTAAAATTGAAGCATCATGTACATAACCACCACTAGAACTACTAAAACTATCAACATATAAACCATTTCCACTATGGTCAGCATAGGTCAAACCGGACTCAAACTCAGGTGGAGGCCAAGGGGGCGGTGACGGAGGATACTTTTTCCCAAGAACCTCATAAAACGGCTTTTCAGCAGCCTGAAGATCCAAAGACTCTTGAAGCATACAAGACCTATCATCCATATCCTCTTCCATCAAAACCTGACTAATATATCCCAAAATCGCATCCGAAAGATCACAATCTTCATGAAGCTCATCCTCAAGACCCGCTCTTACATCAGGCAATAGCGGATTATTGATATTACCAAACTGTAAACCTCTAAAGTTTTGACTATAAACTGAACTTGGATGATACCTATTACTACCATTATTGACTTGATCATAACTTGAAAAACTATTTTCAAACATTTGACCATTATTTCGATTCCTATTATCATCCGAAAAAATCGGCATACTCCCATTCCCATTCCCATTTCCATTTCCATTCCCATCCAAAGAACCAAGCATCCTACCAAACCCAGGATCCATTTATCTCAACTAAACCTTAAAAAACTACTACTAATCTCCTAAGAAACACATCTCATAACCATAAAACACAAATTTAACATAAATAAGGCTAAAGATTTAAAAGGGGTTGATAAAATGATTTAAGAAACTGGGTTTTTACCTTATTGCACAAAGTATTGATCTTGGTTAAAGGTATGAATGAAGAATATGAAGGGTAAAAATGGGTTTTTGATAGAAAGGTGGGAAATGAATGGAAGAAAAAGGAGCAGAAAAACAAACACAGAGGAGGTGAGTGCAAAGGAAGAGTGTGTGTGACGTGGGAGGTAGAGGTGAAGCACACATACATAAATCAACACAACATAGAGGAACCTACACTTGTCACCAACATTTGTTTTAAGGATTATGTTCTTAGGTTAAAATATATTTATTTATAAAATTAAATGTAATCAATTATTTAAATATTTAATTACAATTTAAACTATTAATTTTATTCACTCTTTCACTTATTCCAACCTAAACATATATTAAAAAAATTACACACACAAATTAACGCTACTATATATCATCATCGCTATGCGCTAATAAAGATACAATTAAACACTATAACTTTTGTTGAACATCTAAACACCTCCCAAACAGTTCTTGCGAATAAATAACAAAGAAGTAGGTGAATACTTTTATATCAACATATGTCATGTTTTGAACAAGTTGATTAACTTGATTTGACTCTTACAAACATGATTCACGTTTTTATTTAATTTCATTGCTAATGTTGTTAAGAATTGAGGGAACTTGATTTTCTTGTTACTGTCGGGAGTTTGATGAACATGATAGCAATGACTTCATTAATCCTATAAAGATATATGGTCACTTATGCTAGTTTGATTCATGTGCTAATCCTTTACATGCACGACACTTATAACTAGTTATTATACATATTATCAAAAGAGAATGGAAACGACGTCGGTGCACTGTAGCCACTACAGTACGCTACAGTGTTCGGCTCATTGGGCTCCCATTTTGAGCCGGCCCATTTAGTTTTTTTCGCTACAGTGTTCGGCCCATTAAAAAAAAAACCTTTTGCTATATGGGAAAAAAACCCGCTGTTGGCCCAAAATAGAAAAAAAATATTTACGGAACATACCCTCACTTTTTAACTATTTACGACTTTCCATCGGCCTCCCCCCCCGAAAAAAAGAAGCTTTTACTTTATGAAAAAAGGAAAAAAAAAACCCCTGTCGGCCCAAAATAGGAAAAAAAAATTACGGGACATACTCTCACCTTAAAACTATTTACGATTTTTTTACATAATAAACTTTACATATTAAATATACATTACATATCTAAAAAAAGAGCTTTTACTTTATGAAAAAGAAAAAAAACTCATGTCGGCCCAAAATAGGAAAAAAAAAATTATGCGACGTATTCTCACCTTTTAACTATTTATGATTTTTTTTACGTAATAAACTTTACGTATCAAAAATCCAATACATATCTATCCATTCATTTAAATTAAAAAACACCCGCGAAAAGATAAAAAAAAACAAAAACAAAAAATAATAAATATTATTCAGGAAAAAATTAGCCCCTCCGCAACACGCGAATCCTTATGCTTGAGCACACCAATAAAAAATAACCCGCCCCGCAACAACGCGCGGATACTTTGGCTTGTGTGTATCTAAACACTTCTTTCAACGCTCTATAAAGCTAATGAACACTTTCTTATAAAGTTTTTGGATAAACTAATCGTATTTTGATAGCAAAGTTAAGCCAACAATAAAACATATAAATAAGTTTAGCCAATCACCCTTTAACTCATATACGTAGGTGCTTATGTAATGAACATAAATTTGTTATAGCCCTCCAAATATTAGCTAGATTAAGACCAAGTCATGTCAAACTTCCATTTTTAAATAAGGGTTAGGCTAAAGAAATACGAAGTGGTGACCTATTTTATAATCGTTGCTACTGAGATTATTTGGTAAATCATTAATTAGCTTGTCTCCATGTGTGTGAGAATCTTTTTCGTATTATCTAAAAGTTCGCTTTTGATTAAGGTAGGTATAAAGAAACTTATATAATGCATACCATGTGAAATAGACTCTTAAAGTTAGTTATATAGTATAGACATTTTATCATGCTCTCATAGCATGTCTCATGGACGATGTCCTTTGTACTCGAAAGTGTAATAAAGTTTTCACTTTGTGGATCAAATGTACTTTACTTTTTGTCTTCCAAGTCACCTTGGCAATACCTTAAATTTTTATTTCGGTAGAAGCCATGTACTGTATTAGGGGTTTCAATTATCGACACGACACGATAAACGACACGAATTCGACACGAAGTTAAAGTAGGTTTAGGTCGAGGATAAATAGGTTTAGGTCGAGGATAAATAATTTTGGGTCAAAAACAGGTCAACCCGTCTAACCCGTTTAATGAACGAGTCATGTTTGGGCTGAGTAAATTTAAAACAGGTCAACCCGCGAACCCGTTTAAGTATATATAAGCCTCTAAAAATAAAATATATAATTTGGACTTTATGTTGAATTTGGATTAAATGTATTTTGTTATGTTATGAGTTAATTACGATTATAACTCATATATCATTGAAATTGTAACATATTTGTATGTTTTGTTTATCATTTTTTAGATCATTTTATCATTTTTGCATTTAAAATAGTTAAATCGACAAACCAACAACCTTATTTACTGTTTGATCTATTTACTTAAACATGTTAAACGGGTAACAAACGTGTTACACGTGTTATGCAGGTCTGGGTTTGTGTTGAGTTTCTTGACACGATTAATAAATGGGTCGTGTTTGAGTAGAGGTTATAATAACCCGTCAATCTGCGAACCCGAACAGATTAACCCAAACACGACTCGATTGTCACCCCTATAATGTATATGGTTCTCTTTGAATACTATAGTTTTTATATCCACGAGTTGGTCTTGTATGATATAAATTTTAAAACTAATGTATCGTATCAACTTATGTCTCTATCAATATATAGTGAGCTTCACAATCTAGCTATGTTATGGGCGAGTTCGATGGTCCTATCATAGCAATTCAATTCTGTTCATATTGTTACATGTCAACATGACAATGACAGAGTCATGTTTTATTTGGTTGTACATTTGTACGTAATTTGTTGACGATCAATATACTCTCACTGCAGAAGGTATCTTATGATGTCGTGGTGGTGTCGTGAGAAAAGTGATGTCATTTTAATACTTTTTTTATAACACAAAAACTTATCACACCACAAAAAATACCATCCCTCCTATTTATAGTGTCATGTGACGACAGACTCTGGCTCACACATAACCAACTGGCTCAAATATAACCCACTAAAACAACAAAAAAAAAGAAGAAAAAAAAAACCACCGCGTGGGCCAGTGAGTACGGCGCGAAGACATATGACACGAAGCACGGTGTTGTGGTGGCGTTATAAGTTGGGTTGTTGTGATAGCGCCATAGCTACCGGCTCACGAAATAAAATAAATTCCGATCGTATTTGATTAAATAAAAAATGAAATAAAAACTTCTTTTGGTAATATGAACCTTCATTTAAATCAAATACAACCACATAAGTTAACAACAAAATAATCTAAGCAACCACTATGATAAACCTTTTCAAAAGGTTTATAAAATGCCACATTAATTATCTTTAGACCTTTTGAGATTATAAACATACATTTACTATAGTGTAAACGTTTACAACTTCATAAAATGATTTACATAACACATGCGTTATATGTTTTTGAAATTATGAAGAGGTTCAAGAATTAGGACCTCTCCATGTCTCGTTCACTTAATGCCTCTAGCATTATAAGGCAAAACCTATCACGTTAGCCATGCAATCCTTCGTAAGAACCATCAGTTGTCGCGACGTACAAGCAATCACCTTCTCCCCTTTTCAAGCATGCTTCCAAATCCTTGTTTCGCCTCTTGTTTGGCTGTTGTTTGGCTGTTGTTGGTTCTGACTATTCTTTGGAGTCTTGTTCTCTGCCTGGCATTCACCAAGAGTGCTGATCTTTTTGTCCATTAGTTCGGTTGAAAATTCAATTGCATCTTGCATTGTCTTAGGCTTAGATGCCATTACCCTTCCATGAATCATGTCCACACAGTTCTGAAACTTCACTATTGGACACTCACTCTTGTAGTGTCTCAGACTTCCACACTCATAACAGGTGCGAATTCGTTGATTCCTAGCAGTAGCAGGTGTCTTACAATTTTGGGTTATGTGGCCAACCTTCTTGCAATTTCCGCACTTTACAGTGCATGGTCTATTATGGTGAAATTTGCACTGGTTGCACATAGGTAGAGATCCAGCATATGCCTTCTTGTTGATTGGCCTAGTAGTGTGGGCTCTAGGCACCTTATGCCCTTTGTTTTGTTGGCTCGAGCTTCCATTGTGGTTACCTTCCCATTTCCTCTTGTTGCTAGCATTCTCTGCTACCTTGTCTTATTGGCGTTTGGTCTTGCTTACTGACTTGTGGGCCATGTTGGTTTTTGTCTCATAAATAGCAATAGCCTCGATAGCATTAGCCACTCGTTGGGCCACGATCCGCTCAATTTCCTCAACACTCATCCCTTGATTAACAGTTGTCATTGTTCTTCAAAGTTGAAAGAGTAATAAGATAAGATTAGTTTAGTTATCCTAGTCGTGCTCCGAAAATATAGTGTTGTAAGATGATGTGTGGTAGATATGAATATGCGCTCATGGAATAAATGAATGATGGTAAGATATCATATTTGATAGCTTAATGTTTATATAGTGTTTGGGACCTACGAGCTTATAGTACTACCTTTCCTTAAGGAATGTTCTAGCATTTATATAAATAATCCTGATATAAATAATTATAGAGTATGAGTGAAAGAATGTAACTCATCTTTGTATATATATGTAAGACCTTTATAGTAATGTACGTACTATAATATGAACACGTATATGAATCATATAAGCATCTAGTAAAACTAACTAATGCAAACAAGTAGTGTATGTGTGTCTCATGAAAACCCCTTTTATATGAATGCAATGTTTGAAAATGGTTATAGTCCAGGAAAAACATTTGACCTGGTTCTCTATAACATTGGCTCTTGATACCAATCTGTAACACCCCTAAATTGGGTCGCAGCGGAATATGGGTTTGAGGGTGGTACTTCACATATCAATAGCACAAGATATATACAGAACGACCATTAAAAGTTATTTAAAACTGATACATTGAATTTAGCAAATTGCTTGTTACAAAAAGCCTGAAGCTTAACTTGTTCATTATTAATTATATAAAGATTTCTGTTCATAACAAATGTTTCCCCAAAATGTAATGCAACCAAATCTTTAAGCATGTGACGTCCAAATATAACCACGAATGTATCCCCTTGTACCTAGTGCCTTATTGACCTCCTGAAAAACATTGCTTTAAAATGTCAACAATAATGTTGGTGAATTCATAGGTTTATAAAATGTATAAGTGTAAGACCGCAAGATTTCCCCCGTGATAATACATCAAAATCAAACATCACAAAAATGTCATTACGTTTCCCTAAGCTCATGATACTAAAGCTCAACATATATGAATTGTAATACAAAATTGCCTACATTGCCCTTAATGATGTTCAACCTGAAACATCTCAAATCCGACATGATATACGTTCGTTCCTGGTGATAGCTAGTCACCCGAACGAGGGCGTCACCCCCCAAATAGATCTATTTATAACATTCGCGCTTACAATCCAGTAATTAACCAGCTCATGATAATGTGCTCATTGGGTATTGTTACCTAGGCAAACACGTAATCATAATATAAAAATGACCATTTGCATCCAATTGTAAAAACATGCATATGTTTCTCACCCCAAAACTTGTAAATCATTGTAATTGTAAAACATGGGGCTATTAACTCACCTCGAGTGAATGAATCGATACTGTAAATCACAAACATAAAATGCGCCACTAAAACGCCCGAATGCAACCTAAATAAATCATAGGTCGTATGAGTACTAAGCACCTTGAATAACTAATACCGTATATAATTCTATATAGCTACATCACTATCTAATTGTGTTTATGAAATCATATTTAAATCGCATTTGATAAATAAATACTATGAGTTTGTACTCGTATAATCGAATAAATAATTCCATTGTCTTTGTAAAAAAATATTTATAAAGTTTAAGATGTGTATAAATATTATGTAAATGATTCTATAATGTTTCGCAAAAAATTATAAAAAAACGAACCAACACTATTCACGTCAGGAAATAATGCACAAGTATAAAATAGTACGTAACTTTATCGTTTTAAGCCCGTTTTGTATGTTCCTTACGCCCACGTTCTCGTATTAAGTCGATGTATCAAAATATTACATTTTCATATTTTGTGTCCTCTGGTGAATAGTGATTTTTACTGTTCATAACAGTTTATAAATTTATTTTTATAAATTTAGTTATCGTAAAACCCGTAAATATCGTATTTTATCCGTTTTAGCTCCGATTTTAGTGATTCTTTCGAGCACGTCTTCGTAATTACAAATTCTATCAAAATATAACATTTCTCAAAAATATGTATATGTTATTCATAATTTATAAAATTATTTTTATAAACTTTAATTACCGTAAACTTGCGAAATTCATAACTCCTTCGTTATTGATCAAAAAATTATGATTCTTAATGTTTTGGAATCCTAAAAATATGTGTGATCTGAGAAAAATAACCAACCTTATATATCAGTAGTATTTTGTAACTTGTTTTTATAAAATTTCTTTTATAAACCCGTTTATTATCGTATAACTTGTAAATTACGTAACTCCTTCGTTATCAATCGGTTTTTTGAGTTTCTTACCTTTTTGGAATCCTCATCAGATGTAGTATTTTATAAAAATATAAAATCAATGGGTTAAAATTCGAATTCTAACAGCCCCTTTTGATCAATTTCTCAAAATGTGTTTAAAAGTTGTTTTTATAACTTTTTAGTTTCACCACTTTGTTACAAGTCCATTACAATACTTATTATCACATGTATTACATCCTTAGGGTCTCTAGTCCATATATTGTCTAAAAATCACAAGATCCAAATATGTAAACACTTATTTATCCATAAACTTTCATAAGTATACTTTTTAGTTAACTTGTTTACATATACTTTTTATACATAACCAACACTTGTACATTACTTATAATTCCATTATAACATGATATGAACATTCATACAACATATATAAAAGTTTACCAAATCATAAACAAGTGTAAAAATCCATATTTCATGTAGATAAGTTTCCTAGATGGTGATTAACTACATAGCCATTATATACACATAAAATCATGAATGTAAAGAGATTAAGGTTTTTAGGTAACCTTAATATGAATTATGATGATGAACAATATGATATAAACCCTAGCTTAGATGACAAACCCAAGCTTACAACACTTGAAAACCCTAATTCCAAGCTAAACCCTAATCTTGAACCTTCTTGCTTTAATACTTATAAATGCTTAACCAATCCTTGCAAACACCTTAGGTTACATGTAAGAATGTATGTAAATGTTGTAAATAAAATTTTGTATGGATTTGGTGTGTCTTTGGTTTGAGCCGTGGGCTATAAGGGCACAAGGAGAGGTTTTATGTTGTTTTCACCTTATGAAATGGATATGTATGTGTATAATATCTAGTTACTTGCTATATATATTCAAAGACTAGTCAAAAAGTATATATCGAAGTCCAAGACAATATGAGGGTTTCATGGGTAGTCTTTGGTCAATTAGACATAAGTCTTATTTAGTTGTTGTATGTACAATGCAAGTTGATGATTTTTGTGATATTTTTCTTGGTATTTCTCATCAAATCCAGCCATGTGTTGATATATATGATGAAATTTTATAAACTTTAGGTATTGAGTACAATTGTGGGTATTTGTTGAAGCGTAGGAAAGTTTTGGTGGTTCCGGAAATGCCTAAACGCATTTTATCGCGAAACATGAACCCTTTACGCAACCAATAAAAATAAAATGAACAAAGTTAATAATTATCATAAAAATAATTACTTAACACTTGCTTGATGTAAACATTTAATTGTTTGATGCCCGATTACATTGAACAAACATATCCATACCTTTTGTTGAAGCATGAGTAGACTTGAGACGTCGATAGGTGTTGATGAATGTATGCGTTGATGAGTTGTGATCACACGTAACTTGCACATTTTACGTTATGTATTATAAGTTACTTGTTTGTCATTATTAAAACCAAAGGAATTGTTTAGTTTAAATATCGTAATATTTGCACTAACAATGATCGTCGATCGGAGGTTGGTCGAATATTAGCAAGGTTATAAATAGCGTGAAGCGTGGCGTAGCGGCATAGCCAAGCCTCAAGCTTTAGCGTGAGGCGTAGCGACATGGCGTTCCGAGTCTTAGATGGTGATAATTACTTTAATCATCTTTCAATATGTTAGAATGGGTTGATCAAAGCAACTTGCACGAAACATATGTCATAACATTTTCGTTTGAAGCAATAGACTGAACGTCGATATAGTGTAGATGAGATGTATGCGTTGAAGTTCGTGATCACCTAACTTGCACATTTTACGTTATTTATTTTAAGTTTACTTGTTTGTCATTAATTAAAACCTAAGGAATTTTTAGTTTAAATATCGTAATATGGCACTAAACAAAGATCGTCGATCGAGATTTGTTCGATTATATTGAGCAAGTTAATAAATACGTTAAGCGGGGCGTAGCGCAATAGCCAAGCCTCTATCGGTTAGCTTGAGCGTAGCGACGATGCGTTTTTTAAGGCTTGACTTATGCGGTGCTAGAAAATTATTTATAGATTTGATAGATTATACCTAGTTAGAATAATTTAGTAAGTAAATATTTATTATATTTCAACATCAATCCGAAAATATTATTATATCCACAAGCATAAATCTCAAATTGTTATGAGAAGAGTCCCTAAAGCACATTCAAAAAAAAATAACTCACCCACGCATGCCTAGAGCAGGCTTTACACCTATATGACGCTATATTGCACACCACGCGCTAAGATGACGCCGGACCTTTTCGGTAACGTGTACCACGCATGCCTAATGGCGACGCTATAAGGCACCTAATTTAAACCCTGAATATTAGTGATAAAAAAAGAGAGAATAAAGTCAATGTGCTTAATAAATATGAAGATGAAGGAAAAAGAAGAAAATTGGTATCGATTAGCCAATGTGCTAAGACGTGATACGGAATATATGAGTGATTATATATATAGATATGATATAATATATATATATATATATATATATATATATATATATATATATATATATATATAATAAAGTGTATCATCATTCAAAATTTATATGGATAGCAGAATCCAGTAGCTAGCGATGCTTGTTTGTAGACTTTTGACTTATGTTACTTGGTTACACACCTTACTCCAAACATTCCTATGCATCATCCATACCCACTGAACCCAAAGCCTAAATAGTAAAACCCAATAACTGCTTCTTTAGATGCGTGCACTTGGTGCTTACGCCCCATTGGTTTTTGTTTTGTTTCTTGTACTAGCTTATGGTAATGAATTTAGTCACGACCGAGCTATGAGTGTGATTTCTCTTACTCACTCCACCAAATAATTAAATGAGTGATGAGTGAATTATACTTCATTTCTTTTTTGTAAGGTGTTTAGAAATAGAAATCAAGTAAGAAAATCAATGGGTATTGTCAAACATCTTGACTTTTCACTAATAAAGCATAAACGATGAGTCTAATCTCATACTCGTACATGGTATACTGGCATCATATTTTTCTAATCATTCTCATGTACCATGTGGACTAGTTTTTTGTAATTCTTTATTTGGTTAAGGGCTAGCAAAGGTTAAGTGTAGGGGGATTTGATAGCGCTCAAATTGAATATGTTTTTAGTCGCGTTATCCGTACTTTTGTATAAGTTATTTGGCTATTTTTATATGGTTTTGTTACTTAATTGTACCAAAGTGTGTTTGCAAGTCTATTTGTAGCCAGGTACATGAAGAGCAAGGAAAAGACAAAGAAATGACGAATAAATCAAGTTTTATACAAGTACGAAGAATCCCACATCACGATCAAGCTCGGAAGCATTTCAAGAGTAAAAGAACCAGCCATTCAAGCTTCCAAGTCCCAAAATAGAGCTTAAATAAAGTTATATTGAAGAATAATGACCCACAGTCAAGCACAACTCAAACGAGAAGCTTAAACGCAAAATCAAGAAAAGTGTATGTTGGAGCGTGGGAGAAGCTGCAAGGCAGAGGAAGAAGCCGTCAGGCAGAAGCAGAAGCCGGCAGGCAAGAAAAGGAGCCGCCCAAATACTTTTGGTCATCTTTTCCAATTTCATCTTAAAGCTCCATGAACGATTAAGAAGGATATAGACCCTTTGTACCTAGCATTTGATGATCCTTTGGCCCTAAGTTCAACATTTATGACCCCCATGGCCTTCCTAGTAGTATAAATAGGCCCATTTGGCTATTCTTTTAACACAACTTAAATCCCTTCAACCATTCTCTCTACTACTCATTGGTAGCCATCTCCACTCTCTCTCAAAGCCATAATCCTTTCCTAAAAACCCAGAAAAATCCCAGAAGTTAGAAGAAAGAGGAAGCCATCTTTAGGAGGTCAAGAACATCAAGAATTCATCACCATTCTTTAAGGCATTAAAGCCTCATATTCTTGTAATCTTTTACAAACTTTGTAAGACCTTTTAATCATGTTTTCTAATGTTACAATTTCTGGAATTGTGTCTTTATTTGCTATGAGTGGCTAGTGCTCTTATGCACTTGATTAGATAATGTTTGTGGTATGATAATTTGATTATGATTGTGATAACATGTTTTAATTTAATTTCAAGTTATTTCTAAGATCCACCCATGCTTATGTTTCATGTAACATTGTTTTATCAAACCAGATTGATTGATAAGAGTATCATAGGTCGAAAGGGTTATTGTTATTAATCAATTGTAGCCTTTTTGTCTATGATCAGCTACCTTTTGTATTGACCATTTCTTAAGCAATTTGATCTAACAATAAACATAATTGTGAGTGTTAAAAAGTTTATGAAACGAACTGCGAATCAAACGAATTAAAATTAAACTAGTCTTGAATTGATTGATTAGACTTAAAGCTTGTTTTTGTCACTTACGATCTTGACGAGGATTAAAGGTTTTGAAAACAATAGATTAGATCATCTAATTCTTATAATCAACATGTTAAGATGTTCATCACAATCATACCAAATCGGATTTCCTAAACTAGTCTAATAAAGTATAGTCTTTTATCATTTGGAACTTCATTTTAATCATTGCTTGCTATTTAGGATTGTTAATCTTGAATTTAAAACATCACCGAATAACAATACTCCCTGCGAACGATCCTGGCTTACCATCCAATCTCTTACTACTAACGGACGAGTACACTTGCTCGTATGTGTTGCTAAGAAATTCGACAACCTAGTTATAAATTTAAAACTTACCCGTATCGCATACATCAGACGCAAAGTGTGACTCCTCAGTGTGTAGAGACAATGTCACAAATAGAGTTTGACGCCATCATAATTGCATAGTAATGGCATCACAAGACATTGCGACGGCGTCACCTGTAGCCGACTAAAGAAACCCTAAAGGGAATCGATGGGCTAACAGCATCACAAAACCCTAGCAACGTCGTCAGAGCCTAAAAACTATATATGCAAACCTTATGTTCTCATCAATTCATGTGGAAACTTGGGAGAACTTTTGGTGCAGTCATAGTGGATGAATTTTTGGGTTTTCTACGCCCTTTGTACTCACATGTTTAATTGAAGTAAAGTCTTTCTATCCATGTAATCATTCAATATGTCTATGTGTTGTTTGATTCTATGTTGTTCTTCGCTTTCTATTAACATGTTAGGCTATATTAATTAGTGTTTACTTATGATTGCAAGAAACCTTGTTGTGATCTTTAACTTTATTGCTTCGTGTTAGTGCTGTGCACGTTAGGCTCTAGAAAACTAGCTATAAGATATTACATTAGTGTAGACATCTACGAAAAAGTGATTAGGTTAGATGAAACCTTCAATTAATTCTTCATAACTAGTTGTGTTTGGGTAGATTCCTTCTTAAGTATTTAGTGCACGTGATTTACTATTGGGTGAGCGAGGTGCATTCTGGGAGCCTTTACCTAGGTGTCATGTAGACGCGTTTCTAACCAACTCGCAATAGAAAAAGGGAATACTTACACATTACACTAACAAGGGTGACGGACAATAAGTTAGGGAGAGCAACTACGGAGTAGTGCATGATTAAGTGAGCACGTTTGTTTACATATACGAGTTTCCCACCAATTTACATTTCTTGCATTTAGGAGTAGTAACTAGTTTAATCAAAACCCCCTTCAAAACTCGAGATTTTAACTTGCTTTTTTAAATATATAAAAACACAAAAATACTCTTCCCTCAACCCTTAGATCTTAGTGACATACAATTTGAACCTACCTCAACGATCAATCCCCCGAGTCTTACCTATACTGCACTACAACGATTAGGTACTCTACCTAGGAGGATTGTAAAAATTTTGCGTTTACAATTATCCGCATCAAGTTTTTGGCGCCGCTGCCGGAGAATAGTCTAGGTT
This sequence comes from Tanacetum coccineum, assembly GCA_026074375.1. Taxonomy (NCBI): domain Eukaryota; kingdom Viridiplantae; phylum Streptophyta; class Magnoliopsida; order Asterales; family Asteraceae; genus Tanacetum; species Tanacetum coccineum. The sequence continues at coordinate 21,814 of BQNB010020274.1, read as the reverse complement.
TTGGATTCTATCTAGCTTATGTCTACTCACGAGATTCCTATCAAGTGAGATTTTTTTAGGTTATCTTTCTTGTAGTCTATCTTTTCTTCGTTCTCTTTGTTTTGTAACCTTTCTTTTTGTTAACCATCATGGGAGACAAAAATCAACCCCGCACTTTAGGAGATTATTCCCGACCAAGCCAGAAGGGCTATCAAAACACTATTGAGCTCCTCGAAGGATACAATGTGTTACCTATGCGATCTGACACCATCTGATTGGTGAAAAATGGATGTGCATTCCACGGACTCCGGTTCGAAGATCCAAACCAACACCTTAAGGATTTTCTATAATGTGTGGATTCACTTGACCTCAATGGTGAATATAGAGAAAGGACACGACTATGTTTATTTCAATTTTTCCTTCGCGGTCAAGCTAGCAATTGGCTTGAATGTTTACCCGCGGGATCCATCTCCACTTAGGAGGATCTTACTACCCATTTCCTTGCTCAGTTTTTCCCATCGGGAAGAGCTACCAAACTCAGAAATGACATCTTAATGTTCCAACAACATCATGGTGAATCTCTTTCCGAAGCATGGACTCATTTCAAGGACTTACTTCAAAAAGTCTCTCATCATGGCATCGATCCTTGGCTTCAAGTCGAAATCTTTTATGACCATGTCAATCAAACCACAAGGCGCGCCATCAATCATTCTGCCAGTGGCAAGCTACGCGACAAAAGCGTTGAAGAATATTGGGAAATAATAGAAGACCTCGCCCTCTATGACAACGAAAGTTAGAACGATCCAAGGGACCTAGCAAAATTAGTCAAGGCAATCACTTTGCCTTAAAATGTGCCAAATACATTCGAATGTCGTCTCATGGAGCTAAAACATCAAATCTAACGCTTGATGGAAGCTCACCTTGCTCCTAAACCATCCGTTCAAGTGAAAAAAATCGCTTCTTCATGTGAGATTTATGGTGGTCCCCACGACACTTAATATCGCATGGAAAATCCCGAGCAAGCTTTTGTTGATTATGCATCCTTGCGTATCGACGAAGCTGGAGGTAAGTGGTTCACTTTCAAACTCAAGCAAAACACCATTGGTGACTGATAACGCTCCAAATATACATATAATATCCCTCATAAATATGAAAATTATCTATATAAATATATCAAATATTTCATATTTAGATACTTATTTGAGTAAAAGTTGTTTCAGGACCGAAGAACGCAAAAAGGACTAAAAACGCTAAAGATCTACGTTAAATACACTAACGAGTGTTAAAGGAAGGATCTAGAAGAAGAAAAACAAAGTATTAAATGAGCTAAAGCCAAGTGCGGCGCACTTCTAAGGAAGTGCGGCGTACTTCAGATCGGGGAATGCTAAAGAAAGTACAACGCACTTTCTAGGAAGTGCGGCGTACTTTGGCTTGCAGTTACACAAAATCATTAAAAACTTGCATTCATGAGGAGGCTTTTTACTTATCCTTAACCCACGTCCTATGGTGCATGGAGGCCTATAAATTGGAGCTTTGGCCAGGGTTTTTAGACACATAATCACTTACAATCATAGTGAAAAGTAGAATCAAGTTAGGGAGAAGTATTAGGGAAATTGTTGAACTTGTTCTTGGTTAATCAAATTCCCAGGTTGTAATTCATTTATAGAAGTTATATTTCAAACTAAGAGTTGCTATGACATAGTTACTTGGTGGGTTGGAGTAAAATTTCTGGGTTTGATATAGTTTTGGTGGAAGAACACGTGTGGAACCATCACTATTTGATCTTTGTAATTGGTACAACCTCGTTTATCTTTTGAATATGATCTTTACTGAATTCATAATATTTGTTATGTGTTTTTCTTTCATGATTATAAAGTAGTTCTTTTATGTTTATTTATAGTAAATGAGAGTCGGATTATGAACATGATGAGTAATAATGTTTTTGGCAAATAATGAAGTTAAATTTGATATTGGATTAATCGGATCTTTGTTAACACTTGATTTATCATATATAATGGATATAGGTCGAAAGACACCATTTTTGTGGTGGATTTCGCATTGTTTGTCTATGACAATTTGGTGCTCGTTTTGTGAGAATTAACAAGTAAATTGTTTATCAAACCCAAGTATAAAAATGTTTAAGGTTCAATCTTATGTCTAACGAACTTGATTGAACAAGCTTATCTTTATTATTTCCCAACATGAATCAGACGTAAAGCATTTTATATCTCAAAGATTAAAGGCCGAAAGGATTCTCTTTTATATAAAATAGACAAACACTTGAATAACTACCCGTCTATCTAAGTGTTTATATCTTTATTTATGAGTCCATTATTATTCATGTGTTCATCATCTTTGCTCTCATCCCCAAATTAACATATGTTTTAGTCAATTGAAATACAAATCATGCCATTTTATCTTTAGATTTGTGACAAGTTTAATGATATTCATTGTGCAAAACTAATCAACTTTTTAAGAAACTTCAATCCCGTGGAACGACCTGGTCTTACCCTAAATCTATACTACATACGGGGGTTATACTTTTTACGTGTGTTTCTTTATATTAACCGGTAATTCTAATCTTAAAATTTAAAGCTTTTAAAACACATCAAAGTTTTTGGCGCCGTTGTCGGGGATTGACTTGTTCCTTGTTAAGTTTTCTACTGTTTTGCAAAAAATTTACCAACTCGCCGTACAATTTTCTAGCAAACTGACCTTTAAAATTGTTTTTACTACAGAAAGTACAACGCACATAAAAATTATACACCGGTTTTTCTAAGAAACACAAAAAGTACGCCGCACTTCCTGGAGAAATTTCACCAGTAAAGACTTTTTCGATTCAAACCCCAAAAACCAACCCTCTTTTCAATGTTTAAATATGCTTTGGAGACATAGGGATTGTTTTCTTTATGTTTTTACTAGTTGAATTTACACATTTGTATAATTTGTATTTTGAAATTAAAAAACCAAAAAAATATTTCTTTTCGTATATCATGCTTGAATTTGTTTTTGTTCATATTTATGTGTTTATTGTTTGTTATTTGCTGCTATATGAGAATACTAGTGTAAATGATCACAGTGAAAATCAAGAAAAAGTAAAAGAAAATACTTGGAAAATTATAAATTGCTAAATGATTGTTTTAAATGAATTGAGTTATAAAATTATGATAATTATCTGTTTATGTGACTTTTGATATTACAAGATTATGACAATTCAACATGAAAAACTTATAAATGCCAAAATAAGAAGTGATAATTATAATAATTATATGCGTCATGATAGTGCTTAAACTGCTCATTTATGCTAATCATTTTAGTATTAATGATAAAAAAAATAGTTTGCAATGATTGGGATGTTTAAAACTAAAAAATTATTAAAATTTTTAACTGAAAAAAGAAAAAGTACGACACACTTTTATAGAAGTACGTCGGTTTTTCTGGGGAAATTTGAAAATACATGGCAAGTACGCCACACTTATATTAAAGTGCGCCGCACTTATATGTCTGAACGCATACAGAAAGTTTGTATCTTCTTCGTTATGAAGAAATTACTCTATTATTTAATTTCTAAATGCTTATTAATATTACGTAAGTGTAAAAAACTATTTATCTTTATTTTTACTAACCCAATAACGTTGATTTTAATGTTGTGATGTTTAAAGAGTAAAATGGACACAAATACTAGTCTCGGGAGATTGTGCTTAGGAATGAATGATCATGTTTTATTGAATGATGGATTTGAGAGTGAAGGCCAGTGGGATGGATCTGAGTTCTGAGACACTGCTGATAGTGGTAAGAAGAAGGAAACAAAGGCTTTTACTTTCTATCGTATGGAAACGGAGGAAGTGAGTGAATGATACATCACTCCTGGCTTTGTGAGTAGTTTGCACGCTTATGATGGATAGATAAACTTGGAGTACGAAAAGAACATGATTTTAAATGAGTTTGCCATCAAGTTCTTTTGGACTATGAAGAAAAAGATGAGGAAAAGTTATGAAAAAGGACTTGTTAGTTGCTTTGAAAGGAGAGCTTTATTTTATGAAGTTCATCATAAACCCAAAACAAGATGATGTTGAACCCAAGGTTATACTTGGTCGGTCGTTCCTTAGACTAGCCAAAGGAATAGTTGATTTTAAAAACGAGATTAAAACTATTTATCTTGATCTTGACTCTTTCAATGATGACTCCGATGACAATTAGGAAGCTATACTAGATAGTGTGGATGTTAGTGATTTACCACAACTTGACGTGACCGATATTCCTACATTTGTTTGCAATATGGTGAAAAGTTCACGAAACAAAAAGAGGCCGAGTGGAAATTATAAAATGAGTTACTCTAATGAAGTACCCTCCTCAACTATTAAAAAACCTTTAACTCAAGAGGAAGTTTCTCGAGAAGAAATAGAGAAGGATATTTATGAAAGAATTTTAATCCTTCAAGAACCTAGACCAATTATCGAGACTCTTAAGTTTAGTGATCAACACAAGAAGCTTCTTGATAGTGTATTGTTGGATAAACTTAAACTAGATGGAGAAGTTGAGTTAGAAGAAGAAGCAACCACTGAAGAAGTTATTAGGAGTTATAAAGCTATTAAAGAAAAGAACAATCTAGGAGTTTTTGTTCTCCCCATTCGCATAGAAGTAAAATTAGACTTTCATGCCCTAGCCGACACCAACTCAAATATTAATGTCTTACCTTACCGTATCTATGCAAAGTTAGGAAGAGATCAAGTTAAACCGGTGACCAACAAGATTACTATGCTAGATCATTTGAAGGCTGAACCAATGGAGATATTAAGAGATGTGTTATGCCAAGTGGGAGTAACCATCATTCTTGCAAAAAATTTAATTCTAGACATAGGACCGAGATGTTCTAATAGTAGTTAGGAGAAGTTTTCTATATACTTGTGGGAGTATCTTGAACATCATTAAAGGAACTACTTCAACCTTCGATGGTGTTTGTCACCAAAAGTTCTATGTCGCCTAAGTAAGAAACAACCATGGAGAGAGTGACAGTAATGATGAAGAAGAATACAATTTAAAGAGAGATAAAAATGGAAAGCCTTTCTATGGACCAACTCGTATAAAGTACTTAAGTTGTGACGATCCTATGGATCGTGCACTTGCTCTTCAAGAGTCCTTGAACCCTTTTAAGAAAGTTTGTGTTTGGAAGAAAATGATTGTTTTTCTCAGATCACTACCCGTACCATTACAAAACTCTGAATGGATACCAAGTTATTATAACAATTTTTCTAAAAACGGTAAAGGAGATGGTAAATGGCACGCTAAAGTTAGGATTGTTGACCCGTACGGGAATGTGTTTGACCAAGGATATGAGACGAGAGCCACCGAGAGGAAGATGTCAAAGTACTATAAGCTGAGTGACATTATGTCACCCAACTGGTTTAAACCAGGAGAAAAACCTTAGGATAAATAAAAAGGAGCATACTTCATACTCCTTCATTTTTTTTGTTGAGTCATATGAATAAAATCATCAAAGTCATGTAAATCCATTATGGATAGCCTTTGATATGATAAACTTATTATCATCTATGAATGAAATATTAGTATTGATGGATTTGAGTATTTAATTTTATTTACAACCTTATTTCTATATTATATTAGCAGGTTTGAGAAAAAATTTCCTAAAAGTACGCGGCCACACTTCTGAGCGGGGAAACAAATATAAATACATCTTTTCTCGTTTTTAACAAAACAAAATATTTAAAACCCTCAAAACCGCCGACCTTAGAAATATTTTCAAAAACCAATCTATCAAATCTCACAATGCCTAAGGTATGTAATCTTTATAATTATCTTATTGTTATAATTAATCTTAATTTGATTTCTTTTAATTGATTAGGGTTTGTAGGATTTAAATTCAGTTTTAAAATCTTAATTAGTATAAAACCCCTGTTTTTATATGCATTCTTAGCATTTAATTATGTCTTTAATCTTGTTTAAATTATAGTAAATCATATAGTTATGAAAATTCTAGCATTAGGTATTGTTCTAAAACTGATTTGGGGATAAGAAAATTATTGTTCAAAATAATTATTATATATTTATTAAGTTATTTCTAAGGAAAAACTCAAAAAAATTCAGGAAACCCAGAAAGTACGCTTCCTTTGAAACCGACGCACTTGCTGCAAATCCAGCAAGTACGCTGTACTTTAGCCAAGTACGCTGAACTTTTTATCTGAAATCAGAACAGAAAGTTTGAACAGTTGTGCTAGGCATGTCTGTTGTCCATGAAACTTATCTAACACTAATATATACATGTCTTGATGATGTTTTTGAATGCAGACCTCAGGTACTCATAACCATGAAGCCGGTTCGTCCTGGCCAAAAATAACTCGTCAACACGAGACCGTGGAGGAAGCTATGCTCCTACATGTTCATCATGATTTTATGCATTGGGGTATGAGTAATAGAGATGCTAAAACCAAAAATAACACCAACCTTGCTCGTTTACTTCCAAAACAAATTTACTCGCCGTGTATTGTTGACTGGGGTGTGCTAAATAACATAGGTTGTTCCGAAGAGATTAAGGCAATGCTAGATATCAAATTGTATGAGATGGGAGGAGAAGAAGAAATTATACAGTTTTGAAGCATGGAGACGAGCCTTTGATATCAACGAACCTATTTATAGCGAGCTATGTCACGAGTTTCATTCAACCTATGACTTTGATGAGGTAGTGACTAATGATGAATTTATGACCAAGAAATTGATTAAGTTTAGGTTGGGAGGTCGTGGACATACCTTGACTTTGTTGGAGTTTGCTCGACGTTTGGGTTCGTACTATTCTGCTGAGATAAGTGATGGAGGATTTGAGGTATACTTTCAAGGAGATTTACGTAGTGATGAGAATTTTAATGCTATGGATTATTGGTTAAGCATTATTAGTGAGGAGGAGCTACATTTGTCTAGGAGTTTAGCCTCGTCCATTAGAAGTCTTATTTTGAGGTTGTTGCAAAAGATGATCACCTATGGGTTGTGTTAAAGAACAACGTGATATGACAAAGTGCAGAGGAATGAGCTATGGTTGATAAGTATGTTTGAAGCTAGGCATCAAAATGGTTATGCGAATGTGGCGTGGTTGATTGCGAGATGGCTCAAGAGGAAGGGAGTCGAAAGCCAAAGAGATAGTATGATTTGTTGTGGTCAGTTTATCATGAGGATAACAAGGAGAATGCGTTTGTTGACTGATGATGTGCTAGATGGGTTGAGTGCCCCGACTTACTGTAGAGCTTTAGATGCCGCCACCCTTAAAGAGCTGATCTGCTTTAATGGGAGGTTGATTGTTAAGGACCCAACACCCGGTGTACCATGAGTTGCTATGCCTAGACCCCTACGCCCGAATATTGGTGATTTATATGATAGGATGGGTCGCATAGAGATTCGCCAGGGAGAGTTAGAGAGGATGTCCCGCAGACAGCTATACCATACTGATAATTATGCTGGTGTTTTCGAGTTTATGGCTGGACACTATGAAATGCCATTACATGGAGTCTATGTACCACCAAGCTATAAAGAGCAACAACATGAGGATGAGGAGTAGTGTCGAGATGACACGAGTTTGATTTGGTGACCGTATGTTGGGTCACGGGTTTTTCTAAAACAATTCCTTAAAACATTATTATTATTGTTATTCTTATTATGGTGTGTAAAATGTCTCTGTTGGAATTAAAACAATATTTTATATTCCCGTACTAGTACTTATATTAATTATTATTAATATTATTATCTATGTGTACCTTGCATTGTTTGTTTATTATTATCGCAGGTAGAAAAAGAAAAGTGAAAAACCATACAAGTTCATGTACAGAGCTTCGTGCAGTCTTGCTGAATTCGTAGCAAAAGAAAAATAAGGGAAGTATGATCCTATTTTACTTTTTTGATTTATCTTTTCTCCATAATATTTCTCGCATTATGGGCAATGCTCAAATTAAGTATGGGGGAGATAAATAGAAAAACTAAAATTTTCAAAAATATATAAACTTATCTATGTTTTCTAAATATAAAAAACTGATATATATTAAAATTAGTAAAAATGTATAAAAACTTAAGTTTTGAAAGAAAAAATATTTTATTGATCACTTTTAAGCAAATCTGACTCTGGATTGATAACTTTACTAGCATATTTATACCCGTTACTCAAAAATGTGTAGTTTACCTTTAGATCTTATGGAAATAAATTATACTTTTAGCTTTCTCGAGTTAAGGAATTGAGCAATTGCATATGTCTCATTCATGGATTTGCTCGAGTATGTGTGATTTTGTCGCCTTTTCTAGAGCATTGATATAGGTTTAAAAATTATATGAGTGTGCCGGTGATTTGTTAATTCTAGAACTTGTGCTTAAAAACTTTACGAAACCGCAGTAAGAACACGTTCGTGTGTTATAGACATTTTTTGATAAAGAGGTAAAAACACCCAAATTAAACCTATTGTTAGCACTTACCTTTAGTGCTAGACACCAAAATCTATAAAAGAAAAAAATATATATATAACATTAAACCTTATCCTTGCCCTTGTCAAAAGTTATATGATTAAGTTATTTGATGCATTATCCATATGTATTGTGGTACGTTAAAGTTGGTATAGCTATATAATGAAGTGTGAAGGTTGCAAACTCAAGTTTCGTTTGAAGTAGTATGCTTATCATAAGTATGGGAGAAAGCAAGTATTCCCGAATAAAAAAAGAAAAAAAGAAAAAGTAATAAGCAAAAAATAAGCCAAAAGCGAAAAAGGAAAGAAAGTTAGTATATGTGCGGATATTGCTAATAATGATTTGATTATAACCTTTTTTGACATTTAAATACCAAAAATAAACCAAAGAAATTCCCATGCTATATCCAATTCATATTTACCCATTAAAACCTTCTCTTTTGATAATTATGTCTGGTGCTTACGCCCCATCAGAATTGTTTAGTTGATTGTACAAGCCTATGGTAATTTGAATGAATTATGACTGAGAGTTTGAGTGACTTACTTGCATCATTTACTCCACTAAAATTGAGCGAATGTGAATTAAAATTCCTAAAAATCCGTGAGTTACTTTGTCGCGTTATCTTAGCTTGTGATCATTAATTTGTTTCATTCTTCCACAAATAAAAATGAAGTACTTTCGCTTTGATTGCTTAAGGGCAAGCAATAGATAAGTGTATGAGGATTTGATAATGCTCCAAATATACATATAATGTCCCTCATAAATATGTAAGTTATCTATATAAATATATTAAATATTGCATGTTTAGATACTTATTTGAGTAAAAGTTGTTTCAGGACCGAAGAACGCAAAAAGGACTAAAAACGCTAAAGATGTTCGTTAAATACACTAACGAGTGTTAAAGAAAGGATCTAGAAGAAGAAAAACAAAGTATTAAATGAGCTGGAGCCAAGTGCGGCGCACTTTTAAGGAAGTGCGACATACTTCAAATCGAGGAGAGAGAAAATTGAATGCTAAAGAAAGTACGACGCACTTTCTAGGAAGTGCGTCATACTTTAGCATGCAGTTACACAAAATCATTACAATCTTGCATTCAAGAGGAGTCTTTTCACCTATCCTCATGGAGGCCTATAAATTAGAGCTTTGGCCAGGGTTTTTACACACACAATCACTTACAATCATAGTGAAAAGTAGAATCAAGTTAGGGGGAAGTATTAGGGAAATTGTTGAACTTGTTCTTGGTTAATAAAATGCCCAGGTTGTAATTCGTTTATAGAAGTTATATTTCGAACTAAGAGTTGTTGTGCCAGAGTTACTTGGTGGTTTGTAGTAAAACTTATGGGTTTGATATAGTTTTGGTGGAAGAACAAGTGTGGAACCATCACTATTTGATCTTTGTAATTGTTGCAACCTCGTTTCTCTTTTGAATATGATCTTTACTGAATTCATAATGTTTGTTATGTGTTTTGCTTTCATGATTATGGAGTAGTTCTTTTATGTTTATTTGGGGTAAATGAGAGTCGGATTATGAACATGACGAGTAATAATATTTTTGGCAAATAATGAAGTTGAATTTGATATTGGATTAATCGAATCTTTGTTATCACTTGATTTATCATATATAATGGATATAGGTCGAAAGACTCCATTTTTGTAGTGGATTTCGCATTGTTTGTCTATGACAATTCGGTGCTCGTTTTGTGAGAATTAACAAGTAAATTGTTTATCAAACCCGAGTATAAAAATGTTTAAGGTTCAATCTTATGTCTAACAAACTTGATTGAACAAACTTATCTTTATTATTTCCCAACATGAATCAAACGTAAAACATTTTATATATCAAATATTAAAGGCCGAAAGGATTCTCTTTTATATAAAATAGACAAACACTTAAATATCTACCCGTCTATCTAAGTATTTATATCTTTATTCATGAGTCCTTTATTATTCATATGTTCATCATCTTTGCTCTCGTCCCCAAATAAACATATGTTTTAGTCAATTGAAATACAAATTATGCCCTTTTATCTTTAGATTTGTGACAAGTTTTCAAAACTAATCAACTTTTTGAGAAACTTCAATCCCGTGGAACGACCTGGTCTTACCCTAAATCTATACTACATACGGGGGTTATACTTTTCCCGTTTGTTTCTTTATATTAACTGATAATTCTAGTCTTATAAATTTAAAGCTTTTGAAATACATCAGGGACACCTATAACCCATCTTGGAGAAGTCACCCAAACCTTAGGTGGAGGCAACCTCAAAATTCTCAAAACAATTTTTCAAACCTACCTAATCATTTTCAACTAAATGGTACGTTCCCAAACCGTACCTTCAACAACAATCCTCAAAATTTTAATAATTAATCAAACCTCGAAGGATTGATGTCTAACTTTATGGCATCTCAAGATGCTTGGTTATCCAAGTTTTAAGCCGATTTAAACAACAAAGCGAGATGACCAAAAAAATTAACACTTTCTTGAAGGCTATCAATAACCGAATGACGGGAGAACTTTTGAGTGACACTGTTAAGAACCCAAAATTGAATGTTAATGCCACCTCCTCAGCTTTGTCTGCTCGTTCTTACTTAATGGAAGATCCCTAAAGCTATTCTAATCCCTTCAATTCGGTCAATGCTATCAAAATGTGTTTCATATCAACAAATACTTTCCTAAAAGACCAACCACAAATTAAAACTCTAACGGTCGATAACATTCAAACACCAAAATCAAAAGAACCCAAAAAAACTTTAGAAGATGAATTTAAGGATTTGCATCTTAATATACCGGTTCTTGAAGTTTTAGCTCATGCTCCTATGTACAATGTCATTTTGGATAAATATGTAGAGAGTCAAAAATAGGTCCGCAATAATTCAAAGCGAAATGCCTAAGTAAATAAAGGACCTCAGATTATTCATCTTACCTTGTAGACTAGGGGACTCCGAGCCTTTTGATACCTTAACCGATTTAGGGTCATGTGTGAATTTAATCCCATTATATCTCTTCAAAAAGTTAAAATTGGATCGTTAGAAGAGACCGAAAATGTCCTAAGGTTGTGATGTGGGTGTTGCGACTCACAAAGAGTTTTACAACTCCCTAGGCAGTGTACCTAACCGTTGTAGTGTAGTATAGGCAAGACTCGGGGTTGTTATCGTTCTCTAGGAGAATAGGTTAGGAAGGCTCGAACAGAATATAACTAAGGTCTAAGAGGTTGAGAGAATATTATTTTTGGTGTTTTTATATTTTTATGAAAGCAAGTAAAATTCAGGTTTTGAGAGGTTGGTTTTAGTTTTAGCTAATTAAACTAATAATAAATCTAAACTAATTTTGGTGAGAACTTATATGGTAAACGAACGTATTTACTTAATCATGCACTACTACCTAGTTTGCTTCTCCTATTTTTATTGCTTTGCCATACTTGTGATGATCTGTGTAAGTATTTCCTTAGTCATGAACGAATTACACAAAAACACCGTCTATGTAATATTTTATAGCCAGTTTTCTAGAGCCTAACGCGCACATCCACCACAATAAGCAATATTAAAAGGATTTACAAACTAAGTTTCATGCAATCATAAGTAAATACTAATGGATCTAGCCTAACATATTAAAAGGAAGCGAAGAACAAGAATTAATCAAACAACACATAGACATATTGAATGATAACAGATAGAAGACTTCACTTGATTAAAACATGTGTTTAAGGCTGATATAAGAGGGTTTTGACACCTTAAAAACGAGCCTAATAGCTGCTACAATCGACTTTTAAAGGTAGGGTTCGTCTCTCAAAAGTTACACACTTAAAACCCTAAAAATGAGTTTGTATATATAGGAAAACAGGCGCGACGGCGTCGCGTTATAATCATGACGCCATCGCCCCCGCCGTATCTTCTAGGGCTTCTTAAGTCAGTTGGATCCTAAAGCCGTCGTCAAAATTCTGATGCCGTCACATTTAATTGTGACGTCGTCTCCAGCCACTGTATATACATTCTTCATCAGATTTGGTGTAGAGTTGTAATCTTGTTCGTTTCTTCTCTAAATGAGCCCAAGTCACGTGTATTTCCTCCAAAAGTCATCCATGTGCTAAAAACATAAAAAGGAATGATTAAGTACATATTTTGCGCATATTTGCATGATTTAATTACCCTAAAAAATGTATAAAATGACACCTCATCAGGTTGGCGGATGGAACTAGGTCATATCCTGTAAAAATTGTGAGAAACATAGAGGTATATATAGGAAAGTTGAAATTTTGGAGGACTTTTACGTCATAGACATGGAAAAAGACCCTACGTGCCTTTTACTTATTGGAAGAGGATTTTTAGCGACCGCTGGTGCCATAATAGATTGTAAGAAGTCTAAGATATCGGTAGGAGAAGGAATCACTAGATCGATATTTTGGGTTAGAGAAGTTGGCCAAGGACAAGAGGATGTTCCATATTGGACTACCATAGCGAGACGAAAGTCTTATGACCGCCCGACCTAGCATGAATGACATAGGTGCCCAACCCCCTTACTATTTGGAGAAAGACTTTAAGGATAACCATGTACCTGGGAAATGGGAAATGGCTAGGGATGTCGAACTTAATCCTTTTAGGGATGTTTAAGTGTTTAAAAAATGGTGGAATTCCTAAGAGCTATACCAATTAATTTTAAGGGAAGTATGTGGGAATCGAAGGATATGATTGATAAGAAGATAGATTGGAATAAGCCACCAAAGGAAGAAGATAGTGCATGGCACATTAGGATTGAATTAATTTATCCTGATGGAGAGAAGTTTGATGGAGTTTTTCAATCAATTCCCATGACTAGGAAACTATCCAAGAAAGAGAAACCAAGCGATATCCTCGACATGGAACATTTTTGTGATGCCTAAGGAAAGTGACTCCGAGTCTAGCTACAAGACTCGTTAATAAAGAAAAGCGCTTATTGGGAGGCAACCTAATCTTTTAAATTTTTGCATTTTAGGAGTGTCGTGTGTTTTTAATTTTTATTATCTGTTCTTATATGTTTGAATTATATGTGATCATGCTTTGCTTTGTTTTTAACCTCGTCTTAATTGCAATCAAAAGTATTTTGCATAAAATAAGTGTAGGAAAAAATATCCGATTGTTAAGAACCATTTTCAAACACGTAAAATAGATAATTTAAAGTTAATGCACATTTTATATTTTCTTTGTTTGTTTGTCTGAGTCATATGTTTGTACTAACCGTTTTCGTGGTTTATGCAGTAATTTTTTTCCAGGAAATAAGTAATAGGTTATTTTTAAGAAATTTTTCTAGAAAACGAAAATGCAAAACCTGTCAGGTGTTTTTGACGACGTCAGGATTTATTCTTGACGACGTCCAAACTGTAGCAGTGGAGAAATTCGCGTTTTTCAAACTTTTAAAAAGTTAGTTTTGTTAAATTTCTAGAATTTTTTATTTTCCAGATTTTGGCAGAAAACTACGATTACTTTAGTACTAACATTCTATCTTTATTGTTTTCTTAAGATTTTTAGTTTATGATTACATTGGGTTGTATATTATTTACCGTCGATTTTATACGGGTATGGTTGTTTTTGTCTTTGATTTTCAAGTTATATTAAATAAGGAGAGTCCGCTTCTTTGGATTTTCACTTGGAAGATTCTTGGATGAAGATTTAGCCATATCATCTCGTTTCTTCTCCGATATTGAGCAAACCAGGAGTGTATTAGTTTCTCTTGTCTTTTATTTATTTTCTCTTTTCTCGTTTTCGGGTACATTGAAAATATTGAGGATAATGTTCAACTTAAGTGTGGGGGTAATAAAAGCCTTAGAAACTATTCTTTCGTTTTCATTTGCTTTGTCTTTAAAATGATGTGTAATATACCAAAACATACTTTAAGACGGTAATTTTGACCTAATTTTTTAATTTTTTATGGCATATATCGGTGAAATTGTAGTATTAGAAGCGTCTCATAGATAGGAGTTATATGACTAGCACAAAAACCCCACCACTCAAAAATTCCACACACAAAATGTGAGATTCGCCTCTAGATCTTTAGGAATATAATAACATTAATCTTTAATGCTTATGAGAGTGTACTGGTAGTATATTAGATTATAAAACTTGCTTTAGCGATGCATCTCGAGATTGCTAGTGAGACCGCATTTGTGTGATTAGAATTTACTAACTGATAAGAGGCATTAGGATAACCCTTGTTTTTAGCTTGCGTTTGTTAAAGTTATAATGATATCCTTAGTCATATAACTACCCCCACACCATTGCTATGCACTCATTTTTAGTGCAAGATACCCTTAGTACACCCCTCTAAGCCTATTCTTTTCGCAGTTCTCGTAATTTTCTAATGGATTCCGGATTATTAATGAAAAGCATTGTTTACACCCCACTTAAATGTTACACCCAAATTGCCTTAGCCCTCTTGTATGTACTCATATTAGTACATTATTGTTATCAAATTTGTTTAACCCTAGTTAACTTTTTGCTTGATTACATGGTTGCTAAGTCGAGTCGTTTGTAGTGTACACAGTTTTGAGACGATTAGGACTCATGGCATTTTTTATTTTACGGAGAAATGAGGAAGAAAGTCAAATTATTACCTTCATATGTGCTTAATGTACTCCATGTTTATCGATCCTTCTACTTCGGGTCATTAGTTAGTTTATTATTGAGTTATTAAAAAAACTCAAGTATTGGGATGTCAATATAAATCCCGAGTCATGTATATTTATTTATTTTCAGCAGATAGGGCAAAAGTGTATATAAATAAATATAAAAAGAAAAAAAATCAAAAAAATAGAAAAATAAAAAAAGCAAAAATATATGATAGAATATACAGGCTACCCTCCTGTTTTTGTTTGAGTCAAGAAAGAGTCGAGAAAAGAAAAGAAAGAGTTTGATGTAGAGTTTTGTACACTTATTAGAGTTTTGTCGAGTCTTGGCTTAACAACGCCTTATTAAATGTATTGTGAATGATTAACTTGTCACCAGTAAAAATATCCCCCATTATCCCTAACAGTGTTTCCATTACCCTACACCTAACGTTACAACCCTTAAAAGACATCTTTAATAGTAATTCATAGGTGCTTACGCCAAAGTGGTAGAGGTTTTGATCCTTTATCAAGCTTATGGTAATCTATATGTTATGACAGGTACTGACTGTTTATTTTCCCATTTCCAATATTGTTATAATTCATTATACACCGAGTGAAAGAGAGAATCCAAACACTTATGCGAGGTGCTAGTATATGATTTTCGTGCTTTTAATTACAAGGTTGATCCGGTTGTGCCATAAATTATCTTTATTTAGTAGGTTAAATGCCCCCGACTTTGCTATATTTAGAAAAGCTCATTTGCTTGAGGACAAGCAAATCCCAAGTGTAGGGGTATTTGATGTGGTGTCATTTTATACATTTTTTCGGGGTCATTTAACCCCAAAATTATGCAAATATACTCTATTATTGCACTAAATCCTTTCTTTTTGTGTGATTAGCATTTGGGAAGCACTTGGAAGATTGCACATGACTTAGGCTCGATTCGGGAAGAAACTGGACAAAAAATCAACTTTTCAAGCTGGTGACTCACATTATGATGCCTTCACCAATTATGCCTAGAAAGTAGATTTTTGGACGCAAAGTATGACTTATCAGTGTGTGGAGACGGCGTTACAAAAAAAGTTTGACGCCGTCAGAATTGCATAGTGACGGCGTCACCAGTAGCTGACTGAAGAAACCCTAAAGGGAATCGATGGGCTGACGGCGTCACAAAACCCTAACGACGCCGTCAGAGCCCAAAAACTATATGTACAAACCTTGGGTTCTCATTAATTTGTGTTGAAACTTGGGAGAACTTTTGGTGCAGTCATATTGGATGATTTATAGGGTTTTCTAACCCTTTTATACCCACATGTTTAATTGAAGTCTTTATATACATTTAATCATTCTGTGGAAAACTAAAAGGGGAGGTTGAATAGTTTTCTAAATTTTTGGTCTTTAAAAACTTATAAAATACTTTGTTTGAAACTTTTTAGTGAAGTGATCTAGATAGTGATATTAGATAGATAAGAAGTAAGAGATGCAAAGGAAAAGAGAGAATAGAAAGATATCACCGGGACACAAGTATTTATAGTGGTTCGGCTACAAGGACACCTTCCTTGCCCTACTCCACTCCCCGAGTCACCTACTCGAGAGTTTGTTAAACACTAGTCACCAAGCTCCTTTCACTTGGCGAAGAAGCCTTCACAACGATGGTACACTTCTATCTAAAGATTCAACGATGTTCACCGAATTTCTCACACTCGAGAATCGATAATAATAACACAACTACACTTAATGTACAACTAACAATACAACAATAGATTACAGCAAAATGATCTCTTGTAAGAAGAATCAAGATCAAGGCACTTTTGAGGCGTGCTTGAAACTTTTGCGTATTTGGTAATTCCTTTCTTGAAGTGAATTACCTACACAAGATTTAGAAAGAGATGCTAGAGAGAGAGAGATCAGTTGATTAGAGAGAAGATTGTATGGGAAATGTGTGTGAAAACATGAGAAATGGCTTGGTATTTATAGCCAAAAAATTTACTATAGGCCGGTTCTGCCGGTGCTGTTAACCAATGGCACCAGCTTGCAAAACTAAGGGCACCGACAAACAGTAACTAAATCCGGATTTTGATTTCCAAAATCTTGAAAAATCTTGTGTAATCTTATGAGATTTTCCTTGGATTTGCTGCATTTGATTATATACAAAATGAAATAATTAAATTAAAAAGTGTATGATTAATTTGTGTAAAGTTAGGGTTTTAAAAGATTTGTATACTTTTTCAAGTTGCATATTTTTCTACAAAGATGGAAAATTGTAAAGAGATCATGTTTTGAGATGATAAGAGGTTTGAGAAGAATGGTTGGGAAGAATGAATATGTTTTGTCATTAATAAAACCTTAGTTTAAGTTGATTGCAAAAACGTTTTGTTTTAACCGGTTTATTTGTATTAACAATCTCCCCCTTTTTGTTGATGACAAAACATATTAGGTTAAATGGATGATTAGATTTATATCTAGATTTGGTCACTTTCTTTCTCCCCCTTTTTGTCAAAACAAAAAATGGAGTGAAAATGTATGAAAAATGTAGAGATATTATCAAGATGGAAAGCTCCCCCTTGATGAATGCTACCAAACAAATATGTTAGAAACAATGATATATGCTCCCCCTTGCTTTGTGAGTACCTACAAAGAAAAGTTAGAGGTCCAAAAAATAGAGAAGCCTACTGTAGAACCGGATAGCCGGTGCTATACAATGAAGGGCACCAGTTTGTTAGAGAAGGGCACCATCTGACTTAAAAAGCCAAAGTCCATGAATTTTACACATAATTTTTGAAGAAAATAACAAATGTCCAAACACAAATGGCCTTTATTCAGGTATAATACCATAAAAGACAATAGACCAACAAGAGATTCGAAGGATTCCTATTGAATCTACTTAGTTTTATTCTACTACTTAATGTCCTATTTATTTGATATTGTGAGTTATGACATTTAGGCGATCGAGAATGTGATTGAGAATGAATCTCATTTCTCCTTGGAGGTTGTCGATCAAGACTTGAGTTCTTTGGCAATGTTCACAAAACATTTCATGGGTGAGAAAAGGAAAAGGGTTGTTAGGTCCCAATGGCGGAAGAGGAGGGAATTAAGGTGGTGGAGGATGCAAGCATCGAGGATGGAGTGGAGGAGGCGTTGGTTCTAGTTCTGGAGTTGGCGAAGGAAAAGATGAGTTCATGGGAGGAATAGGAGGTGGCTCATTCGCCATACGTTCAATGGTTGCAAAGGATGGTCTAGGAGGTGATGGATTTATTGTTGAAGGTGGAAGATCACCTAGCACATCAAGTAAAGATGGAGAAGATGGTGGAGTAGTGAACAAGAGTTCAATGGGATCAAGATTAGTAGTTACCGGTGAGGTGAGCTTAGATAGTTGATAGGGAGGAGATGCGGTTCTTGGATTGCTAAAGCAACATGGCCTAACACTCATTCTTGAGGTTCGTTTTAGATTAGTTTTATTCTTTTTAGGCATTGTGGAGAAAAGGTATGACAAGAGAGATAGATGAAGGAGAAGAGCAAACTGATGTACTATTTATAGAAGAGAATTGTGTTAGACTTAAATGTTTTGCTTCCTAAATTGGTTAAAATCTAATGATGAGTTTGTGATAAGGGTCAACTTCTACTCTTATAACCTAAGTGATGTGACAAGGAGGGAAAAGTTTGATTTGAATTTGAAAAATTCGTATAATAATACCTGAGAATAGTCCTGCCAGTTCTGCCGGTGCTATTTAAAGAAGGGCACCAGTTTGAAAAGTGAATTGCACCGGAAAACGGGCAGACAGGATTTTTGGTAGAGTTTTTTTTGAGACAAATTTGATATGTTGGAGGTGCAGTTTTTCTTGACTCGATGATAAAAAAATTGTTTTATTTTGATAGAAAATCTCTAAGCCTCCTTTTACTGTAGCTACAATGAACGTGTTTGAAACGACATATTGACCATGTGTTTCTATGAATACGTTCATTAGATAAGTCATACAAAAACGTTTTTATTTGTATTAAGCAATGTAGTAAGAGATGAGAAAATGATTTAACACAAATGAGGAATTATTTTTAGATTTCTAAAGTTGCGTAAGTTGGAATAGGTTCATTTGAGCAAGTAGATTCAACATGACCCCAACATAGCATGTGTGAGATCGATGTCAAGGTCATATTCTTTTCATCTTGGAAAAGGATATAGATATTTTCATGTTTTATGTTGGTAAAACATGTGGAGAAGAAGAAGTATCTTGAGAGGCAACTTGATAATTTTTTGGGCTCCAAGCAAATAGTTTATCCGATATTAAACTCAAAACTATCAAGATGATCGAATTTGTGATCCAAGTCGTATTTTGAATAATGAATTAGATTACTACTCAAGAATCATCTGAGCTCCTTACACACTCATTTTAAAGAAAGCAAATCAAAGATTTATGAACCATATTCCAGGAAAGACCAAAGGAAGTATTGAGAAGGATTCATGATTTCTATTCTTGCACATGAGGCGAAAGGAGTCATGGAAATCATTTTCTTTCTTAGTACTAAAAGTTATTTTTGAACTTGAGATCTTAGGGTTCTTTGATTAAGGTTTCCTATGACGGTTTCTAAGGGATGATCTTTAGATTCTTTGATGTTTGAGATTTGTTTGTTTAATGGTTCATTTTCCTTGACTTCTAAGTCTTTTCTTTGGTTTTCTATGATGTCGACTTCTAGTAAGTCATCATCTATTAAAGGAGGTGAACTAGGAGGAGGAGTTTCATCAAACTTGACATTGAGAGATTCTTCGACTTTCATGGTTTCTTTATTTAGAACTACATAAGCTTTACTATTAGGGGAATATCCTAAGAAAATACCTTCGGTTGATTTAGGGTCGAATTTGGTAAGGTAGTCTTTGGTATTTAAAATGAAACATTTACTACCAAAAACTTTGAAGTATTCTAAGTTGGGCTTTCTACCTTTGAAAAGCTCATAAGGAGTTTTTCCGAGGAAAGGTCTAATAAGAATCCTATTTAGAATGTAGGTGGAGGTGTCAACGGCATTGCACCAAAACTTTTGAGGGATTGATTGTTCATTTAGCAATGTTCTACTCATTTCTTGTAAGGTTCTATTCTTACGTTCTACTACCCCATTTGATTGTGGAGTACGTGGAGCCGAAAAATTATGAGTAATGCCATTAGCATCACAAAAAGCTCCGAATTGTACTTCATTATCAAATTCCCGACCATGATCCGTACGGATTGAAATAATGGGGCAACCCTTTTGGTTTTGAATCTTTTTACTTAGAATTTCAAAATGATCAAAAGCTTCATTTTTATGTTTTAAAAATCTTGTCCAAGTGTATCTTGAATAGTCGTCAACAATGACCAAAGTGTAGAAGTTGCCTCCGTAACTTTGAACGGC
The DNA here is from genome assembly GCA_026074375.1 of Tanacetum coccineum. Lineage (NCBI taxonomy): Eukaryota > Viridiplantae > Streptophyta > Magnoliopsida > Asterales > Asteraceae > Tanacetum > Tanacetum coccineum. The sequence continues at coordinate 1,427 of BQNB010020274.1, read as the reverse complement.
CGACGGACCAAACAAGTCCATATGCAAAAGTTCTAGACATTTAGAAGTAGAAACCATGTTTTTAGCCTTATGGCTTTCATGTACTTGTTTTCCAACGTTGCAAGCGTCGCAAAAGTGTTTTTCGAAATTTAGTTTTGGTAAGTTTCTAACAAGTTCTTTAGATGATAGCGATTGTATAAGTCGCATATTGGCGTGACCCAATCTTCGATGCCATAAGGTCGAAGTATCATCTATAGAGGTTAGACAAAGGGCGTCTTTTGGTGAGTTCCCCATTTTCATAATGTAAAGGCCATTTTTCCTAATTCCTTTTCCTAAGGTTATGCCGTTTTTAATTATTTTGCTACCGGTTTCACTAAATAGTACATTGCACTTTTTATCGCAAATTTGACCTATGCTAAGAAGATTAAAACTAAGATTTTCTACGTGACTAACATTATTGATGGTGAGAGAGTTATTAGAAAATGTACCTTTGCCGATGATCTTGCTTTTAGTTTTACTACCAAACAACACGTTACCTCTATCAAAAGGTTTATAGGATGAGAAGAGATCTTTGTTTCCCGTCATATGCCTAGTACAACCGCTATCTTGGATCCATTCATCCGGGTCAAGTTTCACCTTTTGACGTACCTAGATACATAAAGCAACTCAAGCATTTGGTCTCCAATATCTCATGGGTCCGTTAGTGTTATACACACCGTTTGGTTGTCTTATGTATGGAAATGGAGGAAAAGGACACCATTGATTATACATAGGAGGTTGGATAAATGGTGTAAAGAAAGAAGCCCTCTATACAACCTTAGGCAAAAACCGGATCGATACATAATCTATCGGTAATCACAAAGATAATTATGATATTGAAGACAAGACGTCATGGACCCAGTAATGCAATGCACAACCCTCCCCAGCCACTCAAGGTCTCTTAAAAGACACTTGTTTAATTTCTTACGGAGATCAACATGTTTCTATCGACTTTCTTACTCCGAGATCATAGATATTGAAAGGTGGCAGTCCGTTCCAGCCTCTGATTACCAAATAACAAATGTGCACTTATAGAGTCTAGAGCCATCGAGATCTATCAAAAATCTCATTAGGACACATTCCATGACAAACACTTGTTGAACAACATCAAGTTCACAAGCTGTTATCAAGAGTCCTATGCATTATCCTTGTGATAATTGCTAGAACATCAGAGTGATACTCTTTAGTATTCACAGTGACGATGGGAATCCTTCCAAAGTCAACATCAAACAGCTCTGCGGTAGGTGGCTTGCGAGATTCTATATGAATCAAGCTCGTGTCAACTGGATATCAATTTTGGTCTAGTATATGAATTGACGACTCAATTAGAAAGATAGTAACTATCTTATTCACTCTTACCGTGTTGTATGCTTTGAGACGCTCCGGTAATGAGAACGACTAGTGCAGCT